>CABHPQ010174475.1:0-40123 GCA_902168405.1 Peromyscus aztecus
CGGCGGTGGCGGCAGCCAGGCAGCCCGGGGGCGACCGGAGTGGCGATCGGGCACTGCAGGGGCCAGGGGTCGCCCGCAGGGGGCGGCCGTCACTGAGTCGCACTAAATTGCACGGGCTGCGGCACATGTGCGCGGGGCGCACGGCGGCGGGAGGCTCCTTCCAGCGGCGGGCGCTGTGGGTGCTGGCCTTCTGCACGTCCCTCGGCTTGCTGCTGTCCTGGTCTTCGAACCGCCTTCTTTACTGGCTCAGCTTCCCGTCACACACGCGAGTGCACCGCGAGTGGAGCCGCCAGCTGCCGTTCCCCGCCGTCACCGTGTGCAACAACAACCCGCTGCGCTTCCCGCGCCTCTCCAAGGGGGACCTCTACTACGCGGGCCACTGGCTGGGGCTGCTGCTGCCCAACCGCACGGCGCGCCCGCTGGTCAGCGAGCTGCTGCGGGGCGACGAGCCGCGCCGCCAGTGGTTCCGCAAGCTGGCCGACTTCCGCCTCTTCCTGCCGCCGCGCCACTTCGAGGGCATCAGCGCTGCCTTCATGGACCGCCTGGGCCACCAGTTGGAGGACATGCTGCTCTCCTGCAAGTACCGGGGCGAGCTCTGTGGCCCGCACAACTTCTCCTCAGTGAGTTGCCCTCCGCGCGAACCCGCCCTTTCTGACCCCGCGCTTCCCAGGAGTCCTGAGGCTCTTAGTTGGGCCCCTAGGGACTGGACACCAGGCCCCTGTGAGTGTCACCACGTCTTGACTGGGTGTCACCGCTCCTCAGGTCCCAGGCAGAATCATTCTTGAGTCCCCTGAGTCTTCAGGTGGTGGGAAACTTGGGCTTAGCTCTGTGTAGGAAGTCATCTTAATACTCTTGGGTTCTCCTTGTACAGTTCCTTCCGGTGCCAGCTCCCAAACTCCTCCCTCTACTATCTATGGTCCCATCTCTGAATAATGAATGGTTCCCCTCCCCCTAACCTCAACCGAGGTTCATGGGACTAAAAGCTACTGCTCTCGGTCTGGGCTTTAGAGTTGTTTTAAATGGAGGCTTGTTGTCTTTGAGGAGAACCAATACAAAACCCTTCAAAAAATGGGCTAACGGGAGAATCCCGCAGAGTTCTTAAGACAGCCTAAGATCCCAAGCAGCTTATGGTTTCAGAATTCCACACAAAAATCCAGGAGGAAACTCCCAGAATGTAAACAAACACCAAACTTGTGGGCCCCCTTTGAGGCAGTGGCACCCTTCTTCTTATTTGGGGAAACGCTGTATGAGCTGGGACTCCCCTACCCACCTCGCTCCTGTAAGGGGTTAGTGTGGATCTTTCTGGTTGGAGGAATCCCCTGCAGGTGGGGAAGTTTGCACGGTGTTGGGAGGGTGGGTCATGAGTGCAAACAGCCAGGGCCAAGAGAAGCTGTGCTAGGGATTTGTGAGCCATTTGCTCTGCTGCTTCCCCCACACTGTGGGTCTGGAGAACGCAGCTGTCAGGCAGAAGGTATCTGCCTTGTGCAGTCTGTTTCAGAAGAGCTCTGGTGCCAGGCCCCAGCGTGGTGCGAGCCCGTCCAGCCTTTTTCTGTGTAAATGCCCCTCAGGTGGGCTCCGTACCAGTGCAGGGGAGGTTGGTGTGAGTTTATGGGTAGTACTCTCAGAAGGATCTCACTTGACGATTTTGTCGCTGACAAAGCTTTTCCGGGGATGGCAGAGTTGCCAAGGTTTCAACAGGTGTGTTGGTTTGATGCTGGTCCGCCGAGGTCTCTGATTGGCTATTCTGGTTATTTCTTGTCTGAGATGCCACCCTTGGCTGCAATCTTACTCTGTTGATTTTTGCTATCAGAGTAATTCCGAATTATCCCTCTCTAGCGGGGTCCACGTTGGGGGGGTGGGGGTTGGCTTTTCAGCTGCCCTTCAGACTGTCTCCCACCTGAGGCTCTCTTCCTCCACAAGTGGGGAATGCTGTTAACATACCCTTCTACAAGGCTTCTTCTGGAACCTCAAGCATAGTCCATAGAGGCCAAAGAATTCAGGCAGCAACTCCTGTGGTCAGCTGTTTTTTTGTTTCTTAGCTGACCACTGGGGAACAACCTCTAAAGCTAGACTGGAGTTCAAGGTTACATCTAAGTATCAGCTCTAAGTTGCATGACACACAGCCTCTTCAATGCAATTCTGCATTGGACACTTGGTTTTCAAAGCATGCTGAATTGCCTTCTGACGGCCAGGATTCCCTTCCAATGTCACAGCAGACCTGAGCTAGCAGTGGCTTTCATTCCTATATTTAAAATGAGGAGTGAGCTGCAAAGAGCAGTCTCATGCTGGAAGTCAGCAAGTTCAAAGTCTAACTTAGCATGAGGCCGTGGGAACCCTTCCTCTCTGATCTAGGGCCTAGCTCCTATCAGAAAAACCTGAGTAAGACTCTTGTCTCCTAGCCTGACCCCTCCCCCAAGTCCCATGCCTCCTAGAAGCTGGGAGAATGGAACAGGAAGCCTTCCCAGATGGTTTAGGTAGATACAGTCTAACCTAACCCTCCATGCTGAGGACACACCACCTGGCTTCACCCTCCATGGCTGGCATGGGCCCCAGTTGTGTGAGGCAAGAGGTAAGGAGCTGAGGACAGCAGGGTCCTTCCCACTGGAGCATACTGTTTCTCCCTGACAGGATTTGCCAGCCATGTCCATCAAAGGAAAAGTACTACTTCGCTCCCTAGAGGCTTGTGCCCTAGGGACTCAAAGTGACCCCTAGTGGATTGTGCTTTTGGTTCTGACCTGGGATTTTTCTGGACCTGTAACAAGGCATGCTGTGGGCTGTTTTCTACCTGTAGACTTTCAGAAGTTACTTCAGGGGAGCTCGTGACACTGAGCAGACCCATCAGAAAAGCTTTCCTCTAACTGCCTGCTCTGTGGAAGTTGAGGGCAGGAATTCTTGGGTCACATGACTGCTCAGATCCCAAGTGTGTGTGTGTGTGTGTGTGTGTGTGTGTGTGTGTGTGTGTGTGTGGAGAGAGAGAGAGAGAGAGAGAGAGAGAGAGAGAGAGATTTTTGGCTTTGGCTTGGAACCTTTCCTGACCACCCCACTCAGCATCACCAAAATAATAATAACAACAACAACAACAATAGCAAACAGGTTCACCCATTTGTCTATACTCCCCAGTGCATGTCCCCATACCTGCTAAGTCTGTGCTTGCCTCCATCAGACAAGGGAAGGACTTGTCTGGTTTTACTGCTGTCTCTGGCTCCCAGCACAGAACCTGACACGTAGTAGATGCCCAGGAGAGGCTTAGGAAATGACTACCTTCATGAGGTAGCTGCAGGATCGTCTGTCTTCTGGAGTCTTGGTTGACTTCCTCTAGCATTTCCAGTGGGAAGCTGGCAGCCTGTAGTGTGAGGAGCAGGCTGTTAAGCACTTACTAGGCACCCAGGATTCCCAGGTGGTAAGACGACAGAGCAACAAGTGAAGGGTGAAACTTTCACAGGGGCCATTCAGGGCATGTGCCCGCTGTCTCTAGTTAGTCCCGTGGTCTGAAAGCAAACACCAAGGGGAGAGAAATTTATTGCCCAGGGCAGTCCATTGGATTCATTCTCAAGGCCCATTCTGGGCATGTTCACTGGTGGCTCTGGATTTGTTAAAGCTGGGCAAGGTTTTGTCACTCAGCAGTCAGACAGAGCAGTGCCCGATTCTGAAAGCCTGTGTTGTTTCCCTGGCATCAGCTCTGAGCCTCAGCTCTGCACACTCTGGCTCCACTGTAGCTCCTGGCAGTGGAGAGAGAAGTCTGGGCAGGAAGCAGAGCTGCAAGGCAGAGCTCTGAGAGTCCCAGAAGCCTTAAAAGAGGAACAGACAGGCCAATGCAGGGTAGGCTCTACTTCAAGAACAAGGGGCCATTGCCCTCTCTGGGAAACAGCATGCTTGTGGGGGGTGGGGGTGTGGAGTGTCAGGCGGACCTGGCCTTAGATATTAGGTCTGTCTCTTCCTAGCAGTGTTCCCTGGACAGACACTTTGCTTTTGAGCTTCCAGTAATAAGTTCTTCTTCTGAGAGCTAGGAGGGAGATATGTAGGGGCAGTGACTGAAGTATGCCTGGGTGACAGTGGATGCTTAATATTCAGGAGACATTGTTACAATATAGAGAAAGAGCTAGGCACCATGTACTGGTACCTGGTGGTAAGAGGTACCGAGTATTATCACCATAATCATCATATCTTACCACGGCTACTTACCTGAGGGAGGTGGGCATGCCCATTCTTAGCTTAGTCATTGAATCAAGGAGTATTTATTACATGCCAACTCTGTGCCAAGGTCTTTACTAGACATTGGCGGTATCAAATTAAATAAGGCTTGGTGAATGCCCTTTAGGGACTTGCAGAGATGTGTGAACTAGAGCCAGGAGCATACGGTGTGGGCTCTGAAGTATCCAGACCAGATTGGTGACCTTCCAGCGTTTCCTGGAGGAGGTGATGTTTGAGATGAATCTTGGAGATGAAGTAGGCGCTCCAAGGGAGAGCAAGAGACAAAGGAAACGCAAGCACACACAAGAGCATGCAGGAGGGAGCAGGAAATGGGGAGATTGGACAGGTGCCTTCTGGGCCCTGGGACAAGTTCAAAGTAGCTGAGAGTGAGGTGGTACTGAAAGGTCCTAAGGCAATGCTGTGATCGGTACCTGGGGGCCCAACTAAAATTTCGAAGTTTGCAGCAAAATTCTGATGGGTTTCATTTCTGGTTGCCATGCTGTTGTGCCTGTTTTCCGATACCTAGCTTCCACCCTCATTTCTAAGCCCACTGGGACCACTCGCATTTCATCTCATCCCCTCTTCTGTAGGAATTAACCTTTAGTTCAGTTTTGGACCATTCATACACACTAAAAGCCAAGGAAGCAACATTTAGTTTTTTAGCACATTTTGCCACATCAAGCCAACGGTCTGCTATGAGCCAGCAATGGAAAACAAGAAGTGATTTCAGTAACATATTGTTTGAAATCAGCAAATTCTGTTGAAATGATGCTAGGCCAGGCAGTCTAGTGGCTGTGAGGATAGATAGCTTTAGGGAGTCAAGAAAAAAAAAATCCTTCTGTCTTTATAGAAAGAGGAATAAATGAGCTACTGCATGTAAAGTGCTTAGACCAGTTTCTGGCATCAAGCAAGCATTCAATAAGTGGGAGCTGTTTCCATTTTTATTACTTGCATGAGCATTTACAGTGAAGGGCAAAGGCAGATAGCATCGGGCATCTGTGACAGGCCAGACCCTGGCTGGCTTGTCTCATGCCATCTTCAGAGTAACCCTGGAAAGTTTGTGATAATCCATGTTTTGTAAATGGAGGAAATGTCACACTGAGAGGGCGCACAATGTGTTTGAAGTCAAGAGTCAACGAGTCAAACCCAAGTTGCCGTGACTGCAGGAGCCCCTGCTCTTTCTGCAGCAGGAAGGGAAGGGAGCAGAGTTGGGGAGGGGACAGGGGGCACCCTGTAGGATGACCAGTCCAGCCTCAACTTGGCCCTGGCCAGCTGTGTGCCTTTGGCCTCAGGTCTCTCTTCTGCAATAATAGGATATGAGCAAAATGGCCAGTGGGACTGAGCAGCAGAGTTCTCCATTCAAGTGGGCAGTCGGAGGGAAAGAGGGCTCAAATGCTGCAGATGGCTGGAGCATCTCAGCCATCCATTTCTTTCCTTTGCAGAGCTGAAGCAGTGATTATGGGGGAAACAGAGACATTATTGAAGAGCTGGAGACAGGATGGCCATTAAATAGACATTTATACAAGGAACATGAAAAGACCTCCACCAGTAATTTGACTTCAGGGAAATTAGTTTAGGGAATCAAACATAAACTCTACCCAGGTCTGCAGATATCCAAATTGACCCACATCAGGCTAATTCCAATAGTGGCTACTTGGGGGCCATTGTGGCTGGGCATGAAGGCATCAATCAGATGTCTTCCCAATTGAGAAGGGCTGGAGCAATAACCAGGCCATTTGCTCTGTACGTGCCTAGCTTTGACCCTGCTGATTTGCTTGGGTAGATACTCAGATCCCATCAACCAGGGCTCAATAAATCCTTACTGTGTGCTAGTCACTGACCTACCAAGATGACCATAAATCTAATCTGTTTCTGGCAAAGAGATTCACACAAGTCAAGGTGCTTTATCCACATTGTTGGCTGTGAAAAGAAGTCTCTGCCATACCAAGGGTGGGACTGGGATCTGTGTCAGGCACATGGTTCATGAACCACATTCACCCTTAGTAGAATATAATGAGCACTGTGGAACCCATTTCTCAGATTAGTAAATCAAGACTCGGGGGACTCACAGGTCATACAACTGGGATGCAGCCCAGTCAGATTTTAACCAGTAATTGACCCAGTTCTAAAGCTGTCAGCTCTTAGGTGTTGATGAGGATAAACCTTCCTGGAAGGGGATGGCTCAGTTCCCAGAGTCTTCATTGGAAGCGTCTACTGCTGGTTGGTGTGGACCATAGGAGTTGGGCCAGATTCGATGACCAGCATCCCTAGAGGGAGATTTGGCTCTAATGAATGAGGGTTCAGCATGAACTTGCCATTCTCCTCCAGCAGCCACACACAGCAGCAGCTTTGTGGGAGGGGCTGTGCTCAGGAGTAGGAAGTTTTCATGGTGTCCCTGTCTGCTCTGAATGGCCCTTTTCGCTCTTTCAAGGACACTGATCACTTGAAAACCTACATGTTGCCGAAGTGAGATCCCACTCAGGCTGGTTCTAACGAATAGATGACTCACTCATAATTAGAACATGAATTGTTGGTAAAAACAAACAGAGGATGGGCTGGGACACTTAGCTCCCCTGAGCATGTCAAAAGTCTCCCTCGACACCATTGTTTACACTGTTAATTTGCTTATTAAATTGTTTCCTCAGATTCTCACACACATTTATTGAGTTCCTACTCTCTACCTGGCACTTTTACATTCATTGTTTTGTTTCCATCTGACAATGGACCAGGCAAGGATGTGCCCCTTTCTCCCCATTACAGACAAGGAAACTGAAGTACAACTAGGTCAGTACCTTGCCCAAGATCATAGAGAAGAAGTGCTGATCTCAGAGCCCCAAAGTCAGCATTCTTTGCACTACATCATAGCCATTTCCTTTTGACCAAACATGCCTGCGTCTCTTATCTTCCCAGTCTGCAGAGGGAACTCGAACACACATCCCATCTCACCTTACTCCTGTAGCGATACCTATTGCTCTCTTATGGACACCAAAGAAGGAAATGTCTTGCCCAGCATCATACACAGGGAATAGGTAAAATTTGAAGTCAGTTTCCCTAAGGAACATTACAGGTTGAGCTAACTATTACACGGCCAGATTCCCAGGGCCTCCATATAGACATGCTGATTCGATAGGTAGGGACAGGGCCTGGCAAGTATTTCTCACAAGCTCCTCATGATGCCGACGGTGCTAGTTCATGATCCACTCCTTGAGATGCAAGGTTGTAAACTTCTTGGAGCCCCAGAAAGTCAAGGGGAAGCCACCAGCGCAGCCTTAATCATGCCAATTCCCTGGCTCTATGAAAGTCTATCGGGGACCAGCATTCGATTCTGAAGAAGAGGTGGAAGGTCTAGGGAGGAATGCTGGGCTCACCAGGAAACTCAGCTACAGCCTCTGCTGTAGCAAATCTGGGTCAATAGACGGCTGTGGGCCCAGCCAGAGCATCCACCAAACCGGGGTGCAAAGGTACTAGCACTTGTGTAGCAGAGGTTGCCCCAAGCAACGATGCTTCCACAGCTGTACCTGCCCCTGAGTTCCCTGGGGAGCTTGACAGACACTCCTCCCTAGACTCCCATCTTCTCTCCTTCAGGATGCAGGTCCCATAAAATTCAAGCCCCAAATGCCCTGAGCAACTGCCCCATGAAGTTGCCTGTGGTCTCCTCCCCCTTCTGTCCTCCTGAGTCTATGACTGTTACCAATACAGACTGGATGGAATAAGAATTCGACATGAGATGATGCTGGATCATCTGGGTGAGCCCATTGTGATCATAGGTCCTTGTAAGTGAGAAAAAGAAGGCAGTCTTGGTGTAAGGCCGTAATCCCAGATATTTGGGAGGCTGAGGCAGAAGGATCGTAAATTTGAGGACTACCTGGGCTACAGAATAAGTTTAAGGCTCATTAGCTTAAATGAAAGTGTGTCTCTAAATAAAATGGGGGAAAAGATGGCTAGAGATTTTTGAGAGCTTGTTGAGAGAGTGCTTGCCTGGCATGTTCGAGACTCTGGCTATGAGCTTCCGTACTGAGGAGGGAAAGGAATTGGGAGGGAGAAGAAGGGAGGAGAGGAAAGGAATCAGAAAAAAAAAAAGGACTGAATAGTCAACATGTGAGATTTAACCCCTGAAGCAGAGCTAGAGAGTCAGAGAGAGAGATTTGAAGCTATGGTTTTGGAGACACAGGATGTGGCCATGACAGCAGCCCCTAAAAGCTGGAAAAGGCAAGAAAGAAAAAGATTCACTCTGAGACCTCAAGGCGAAGCACAGCCTTGTGGACACCTTGATGGGAGCCAGTAAGACTCAAGGCAGGCTTTCAGCCTTCATGCTAAAAGCTAATAAGCGTGGTGTTTGAAGTGATTACAATTTGTGGTAATTTGTTACAGAGAAACAAACTTGTATCAGCCACACTGGCTTCAGGTGTATAAAATGTGTTCTACCACAGGTCATCTCCGAAGTATGTGTGTGTGTGCGCGTGCGTGCGTGCGTGCGTGCGTGCGTGCGTGTGTGTGTTTGCAGCCACACATGGAAACTTGAGGTCCCATCAGGTGTCTTTATTAATTATTTCTCCACTGTATTTTTTTTTTTGAGTATGAGCCAGGCTGGGTAATTAAGGAGCAGGGTCTCCCCCCTCCCCTTTTAAAGATTTATTTATTTATTATATATACAGTGTTCTGCCTGCGTGTATGTCAGAAGATGGCACCAGATCTCATTATAGATGGTTGTGAGTCACCATGTAGCTGCTGGGAATTGAACTCAGGACCTCCGGAAGAGCAACCAGTGCTCTTAACCTCTGAGCCATCTCTCCAGTCCCCAAGCAGGATTTTCCTTAAAACAAAAGAAAACAAAACAAAAGAATTTGTAACAAACACACATCTGTTTTCCAGAGCAGCATGGGAATAATTAAATCACACTTATATCCATGCAAGTTTGGGAATTTATGCTCCAGAAACTGGGGAAAGGCACTGAGGCAAAGTGGATTAGGAGAAAAGAATCAGACAGACTCAAGTTCAAATTCCAGCTCCACCAGGTGTTAAGTGGGTAGCTGGTGGGAGCTGCTTATCTCATTTGCAAAACCCAGATCGTACCCCTCATTTGTGGTGGTTGTGAAATTTAAATATAGTATCCTGATCTGTTACAATTTGTTTATCGAGAGTCAATCATGAACTAGCCGTAAAAGTTGAGTGTCAATACAAAAAGTGTGCCTGCTTGGGTCTCTAAATGCATCACAGAGATGTGTAGGCACTCGTGCCCTCCTCAATAGCTGATAATCTCACTTCTTCTAAGAAGGTCCTCCAAGGCTCCAGAGGAAAAGCCTCCTACTGTGTCACAAGTCTAGGATTCATGGTGCAATTTTTACATCCCATTTCTCTGGGCAAGCTGGTGCCTTTAGTATCATGTTCAAAATTAAAATTCGGGGGGGAGATTGAGGGGATGACTCAGTTGGTAATGTGCTTATCGAGAAAGCACGAGGAACTGAGTTTGCATTCCCAACACTCACATAAAACCCCATGTGGGAAGAGTGACTGAAATACTAGCTGGGGAAGATCCCTGGAGCTCGCTGGTCATCCAATCTAGCCAATCAGTGAGCTACAGGCTCAGTGAGAAAAAAAAATACAGTGGAGAAATAATTAAGAAAGACACCTGATAGGACCTCAAGTTTCCATGTGTGCCTGCAAACACACACACACACACACACACACACACACACACACACGAGAGAGAGAGAGAGAGAGAGAGAGAGAGAGAGAGAGAGAGAGAGAGAGAGAAGGAAAGGTGGGTGGTTAGAGGGGAAAGACTGGAATGTTCATATGGCTCTTGTAGAAGACCCATGCTTGGTCTGGTTCCCAACACCTACATCTATTAGCTAATGACCTCTTGTAACTCCAGCTCCAGAGGACCCAACACCTTCTTGAGGCCTGTGTGGGCAGTTGCACTCACGTGCACATACTCCACACACACACACACACACACACACACACACACACACACACACACACTCATGATTAAAAATAAAGTAAATCTAAAAATACAAACGGGAATCCGAGAGGGACACCAAGCCGTCCCAGAGGCACTGGAGATGCACTCTCAGCCTATGCCTGCTTCAGCCTGCCAAGCATGATTTCTCCCCCAAAACGTCAGATTCTCCCTGTGCGAACTCTCTCCTTCCCACATCTGTATTCCGGCCACCCCCTTCCGATTCTGATGGCATATCTGATCTGAAAGTTGTTGATACTCTGATCTCTGAGAGTGAAGGGTTTAATCTTCTCTTGGAACCCCTCCCAACAAAAATTATTTTCCCACTTTGAAATGGTACGGGCATCCACTGTGAACTCACATCTATAAATCTGAGCCGACTGCCCAGGAAAGTAGATGAGGTTTGATTCTGCTTCTCAGCACAGTCTCACAGAGCAAATTATGGAAAGAATTTGATTTATAGAAGCACCTCAAAGGCTCTGGAGTGAGACGCGTGTTTATTCACTTTATTGCCATTTATTTTACACTATCTGTTTATGCTCCCTGCACATGGATTTGAAAGACTATTTGGATAGATGCTTATGGCCTGCCAGATTGCATGGCCCTGTCAAGGCACATGGTTCTCTTCGGTGAGACTGCCAGTAGCTCAGACTTGGGGGACCCTCGTTAAAGTGCCGGGGCAAAGCCTGGCCTAGCAAGATGGAGATGTGAACCCGAAGTTTCGGCCTGAAGTTTCCCAGCTCTGTGCTTGTGTGGTACACACCCAGCTGCAAGCGCGGGATGCAGGCAGGCAGGCTTGATTTAAGATTCAAATATCTCAGAACAGCTGGGGATATTTAGCATCGCAATAATTACATTACATTTTTGACGGTACATGGAGCGAGAGCCTTTTTTTGGGTTGTTGTTGCTGCATATTCTATGAGCATCCAACATCTAAGCCAGGCGTGGAAACCGAACTACATTTTTCACATCCAAAGAGTTTCATTTTAAAGATCCGGTCGAGGACAGCGTCCCAGCCTTTAATCTTTACCATGACTTTAGAATGGCAAGAGCTATGTCCTGTTGTCTACCACAGCCAAGGAATTCACTCAGTCAGGCGAGCTGTGGTGCTCAGGAAAGCAGGAAGTGGGTGGAAATGATCAGGCATCCCTATGTGCCAGGAGGGAGGGGGTCGACTTGGCAAAAGTGACATTGATAAGATACTGTTGAAGGGCTCTGCAAAGTCAACTGAGGCGAAATGATTTGATGTTAGGAGGTGGGACGGTGAGAGAAAGCAAGATCCAGAAAGACCTACGATGCCCCAGGCTGAGGGCCCCAGGCTTCTGTGAAACAAATTCAGAAAGGAAAGACTTAGGTTGGTTCATGGTTTCAGAGAGTTGCTATCCAACATTGTGGAGAAGGCATGGCTGACTTGATGGCAGCCAAAGCAGGGGGCCAAGGCTGTTCGCATTGAAGCAAAATAGGAAGCAGAAAGGGCTGTAGGTAACAGGGTCTAGATTCATCCGTCTGAGAAGACCCACCCCTAGTGACCTACTTCCCCCAGCTAAGCCACAGGTGCCACAGCCTCCCCAAAACAGCAGCAGCAGCAGCAGCAGCAGCAGGGGAGGAATGTTCAAAGCATTAGCCTGCCAGGAGATGCGTAGGCCTCAGGCAGCAACACTCTTTACCCCTCAGAACAACATTTCGAAAATTAAATTTCGCTGCACCCATTTTACAGGGGAGGAAACCAAGGCTCAGGCTAATGAGTTACATGATACTGAGGATTTAACAGACAGAGTTATTTATTTTGTTTTGCTTTGTGGGTCTGGTTTTGCTTTTGCTTTTTAAATAGAGAGTCTTCATGTAATTCAAGCTGGCCTTAAACTGATTCTCCTGCCTTCCTGGTTAGGTGATGGGGTTACAGGCACATACTACCATATTCAGCCACTAGACACCAATTTGAATGGTGAACTTGGATTGACTCCTAGTTACTTCCTTCCTGGCCCTCTATCACATTTCAAGGCTCTTAGAACCGTCCCCATGGACCCTGTGACCTTGGCTGCCATCCCTCCTTCTACCCCTGTATAGTCAAGAGTCCATGCCAAGTCACTTGTGATCCACTTGCTGTTACCAAGGAATTTCTCAACATCCAGGCCCCTGCTCAAGCTGCTGCCTTCCCTGGGTGCCCTACCTCTCCCACGTGTCTGTTCTTAGTGCAGAGCTTGGAGATGTGCTCACATATGCCTGGAGTCAGGGTTTGTTCTTTAGGGGAGGGCTTGCTTCTCTACCTGCATCCTTAGCTATTCTTGAAACTTTTTAACCTCCAGTGTATAACTTAACAACACATCCACACATGAAACAAAACAAAAACACTATTTTTAAAATACTGCCTCTTCTCTGTGGTTATATCAGGCCAGGCCTCTCCAAAAAGCAGCTAAAAAGCAAAGGGGTCTAGGCACATCATGGGATCCTTTCCTTTCATGGTCCTGGTTGCAGTCAACCTTCCCCAGCCCCCATTAACTCTCCTCTTCCTGGGAAAGAGGGCCACAGCTGCCTGGTACTTGGTGCTATGCGGTATAGGCAAATCCCTGCCTGCCCACTGTGTTGAAACAGGAGAGTCAGTACACCACAATACATGTGGTCTTAGTCTTTCATTTTTTCATTCTACACAGAGCTACTGGGAGTCCAGTAGGCCTGGCATGGCTTGGCAGCCCAAGGGCATGAGTTTAGCCATCCCTCACAGAGTGCTGCTTCTGGAGCCAGGCTTCCCCAGTCTCCCCAAAGAACAGAGAGTTTAGTTAAAAACCGAAGGTTTAGTTAAAAACAGAAGTTTTAGTTAAAAATCCCTGGCCAGCTGAGTGTGGTGGCTCATACCTGTAATCCCATCCCTTTGGAGCCTGAGGCAAGAGGACCTTTTCAAGTTCAAGACCAGCCTGATCTACAGAGTGATACCTTGTCTCCAAAACAATCAATCAATCAGGCAGACAGAAAGAAAACAAAAGCCCAGTCCCCAGCTCACAGCTACTGAATCAGAATTTATAGAGGAAGGACCTAACATTTATTTATGTACTTATTTATTGTGCTGGTAATCAAACTCAGGGCCTTATACATGCTGAGCAAATGCTCTACCACTGAGCTATATCCCCAGACTTGTTTTCAAATATTTTATTCTGATACAGAAGTCTCACTAAGTTAACCAGGGTGTCTTGAACTTACTTTGTAGCCCAGGCAGACCAGGACCTTGTAATTCTTCTGCCTCAGCCTCCAGAGCAGCTGGGACTACTGATCTATGCCACCCGGCTCAGGCCCAGTGTTGTATTTTTAACATGTGTAGGATGGAAGATTTTAAAGAAACATAGGTTGAGGGGTGAGTGTGGCCATTAACATCACAAACAAATAAAAAATCCTAAATACTGTGAAAAGTTTCGGGGCCAGGGATATTATCAATGGGGTAGGGAGGGGGTTCTTGGTAATAAGGAGAAGGATAGGATTGGTATCTGGGGAAGGGAGCTCTGTGCTGAGACCTGGAAGGTGAGAAGGGGAGTCACACAGGGATGGGGGAGGGAGAATTCCATTCTGCATGGAGCTGGCAAACCAAAGCCAGCATGGGAGAAGCATCTGCCCCCTTCCTCCACCACTAGGAAATTCAGCTACCCCAGCTCCATCCGTTCTCCTTTGTGCTGTGGGTACATCTGGCTCCTCTGAAGTATAGCTGCCTCCCTCACCCACACACTGTGTGGGAACAACATGACTCCAGCAGTCTGGAAACACTGACCCCCTAGAATGCTAATGGGACGAGCCTTAAGTCTTTAGGCAGCTCTCCTTTCAAATGGGAAAAATGCAGCCCTACAAATTCAATCACCAGTTTCCCTCTAGGGGCAGCTCAGTGGGCAGGGCTGACTTAGTCAGGTGCTTTCTTGGGAGCATGGCAGCCTAGCCAGTGAGCTCCTCCTCCTCGGTTGGCTAGTCTTCCTGAGGCCAAAGGTCTTTGACATGTAGGTGTGTTTTCTCATCCGGCTCCTGAAAAGGTTAGGTCTGGATGGCGAGCTGCCCCAGCCCTCTTTCCAGGCTTTATGTTTCTCAGAGAGCATGCAAACCTTTCACTTACATTCACTTTCATAACTGCACCATGTAGAAAAGCAGAGTGTAGCATTCCCATTTCACAGACGGGGGAAATCAAGGCTTGACTTGACCAAGGTTATCCAGCTAGTGCCAGAGCCAGGACAGTGCTGGGCTATAGTGGGTAGCACTTTGCTGTCAGGAGTCTAAATGTATACCCTGCTGCAGGTGTCAATGTTTGTGCCACCTCTTAGGGAGATATTGCCTCTTGTCCCAGCAGAGGGCAAGAGAAACCTAGTCAGGGTTTGAATTCTTGAATCCTTAGCTGAGAGGTCCCACTGAGGTGCCTGGGTTAGGCAAGCAGAGCTCCTTGAACGTCAGGAATTTCTATGTCCCCGAGAGTGACCCAGGAATGTTGCAAAAATACAGACTCTGGCTCAGCAAGTGGGGCCTGACGTCCTGTCCTGCATACCCAACAAGCTCTCAAGCGCTGCCTGTACCACTGGGCACCAGCCTGGTGCATGGGTTGCATTTTATATAGCAAGGATCTCCAAGGCTAGGGAAAAGGTCAGCTTAGACTAAGAGGGAACGCAAGGCCTCTGACTGGGACAGCCCTGGATGCATTTCAACCTGCCACTGTCCTCTGTGCCGTGTGGTGAATCACTCCTTCTGGACAGGATTCAAGGCAGGGCCCCCTTGTGCCGAGTGGCACCCTAAGAAGCTCAGCTCCTTCACCAGGCTGAAGCTCTAGCTCTGGGCCCCTGCTGCTTAGAGATGTGCACCCTGCAGCAGCTGTGAAGTCTCTGTGAAGAGTAACTCTTCCTTTGTCTTTGTCTGTTATGAAGTGACTAGCTCTTCAGAGGCCATGTGAACGGAGAAATGGCGATAGAGTCACATATCCGAGTCCCCTGCAAAGATGAGCCGCCAGGTACTTCTGCTTCCTTCTCTGATGGTGTGGATGTCAGTGGACAGGTGGTGGGGATGGAAGAAGGAACTCCTTCATGATCACAGTTACCAGTGGTTGTCTTTGAGTGGTGTGTGCTGAGGGGACAGTGCTGTGACAGGCTGGTCCAAGGTAAGGCAGCCAGAAGTCTGTGCCTCTGTTACTAACAGGCAGCCTGCAAACCCTGCCTTTGCACTCATTCATCCCATTTACTCATTCATACCCTCCTTGGGTGTTTTGGTCACTTATTCTTTTGCTCTTTCTTTTGTTTCTTCAACTATTCACAGATTCATTTACTCATTCATACATTTGTCTAGTGCATTCTATAGACCAGGCGGTGTGCTGGGCTTTAAAGCATTATCAAAGCGAATCCACTCCAAGGCATCAATTCAATCTCTTCATCCCTGTGGGATCCTGTAGCCAAGCAACAGACAAGTCCCCCTCAGTCGCTTTTCCAGTTCAGTGCTGGAAAGGGGACCCAGATAATCATTTTCTTATCTTTAGTCTGAAAGTCCATTTTGTCTAAAGGTATCACGTGGTTTCCCACCACCCTCAAGATAAGGCCAAACACTCAGGAAATCTCCAGGCTCTGGCTTCCACTCATCATGCCTTTGTTCACAGGGGGCCACTTTGGGTCCTGGAACCTGCATGGTCTACCATGTTAGCCTTCACAGATGCTATTCCTTCTACCTGGAATCATACAATTCCATCTTCCCTGTCTGCCCTGTGAGACTACCCATGGAGCAGGGAAGAATAGGGTCTATGGGCTCCACTCTAGACTTTCCCCATGGAAGATTTCATTCCAAGTACATGCAAACAAACAGTTGCGTAGCTCTTTATGAAGCCAAGAGAAGTAGGAGAATTACCAATCCAGACAAGGGCAATGACTTATTCAAGGTCACAAGGCCAGTTGGAGGTCAAATCTCTAGGACAGCTTTGCTCATCTCACTCTCTCTCTGGAGCTGATGCAAGTCTACAATGTGCACAAAAATGGGAGCCACTGGGAGCCATTAATTAATACTTACAGGGCATTTTTATTGCTATCTACGGAAGGCTAGAAGAATCTGCTCTGGCCAGGCAGTAGGCCGCAGAGGCAAGCTGAGGTTAGGCATAATGATTCAGATCTCAAGACACAAGTTTTGCCTGAGATGTTTAAATAACTCAGAGTTACTGCCGCCCCAGTCAGGGCAGGACAACCAGGCAGTGGTGGGTGATTTCTGAGTGGGAGGGGATGGTATGGGAGGCAGGAGGCAGGCTTCCAGAGAGAAATTACCATTTCATATTTATGACTTTGGCTCACAGGAGTGCCTCAGGGACAGGTTTGCTAACACATTGGGTAATTGCCTCAGTTCTCCACTTGACTCTGAGGCATGTAACCAGCTTAGACAGTCTTGCAGGACATGATTCAGCCTGGGCCTCCCAGGTGCCTAGGGGCTCTCTCAGGTTACGAGATACTGATGATAAGAAATGAGGGGGGGTGTTCATCTCTTAGGCAACAGGACCACGGTCCCTGTGACCTTAACTGCATAGCTAAAGGAACGGAGGAGTCCCAAGATGGAGGCCAGAAGACAAGCTGTTGCATTCCACTGCTGTGCACCCTTTGTGGCCCCTCTCTGAGCCTCCGGTGCCCACCTGGAAAACAGAGACGGTGCACCAGCGTTTCTCAGTTTGGCTATGTATTAGAATCACATTGGGGAAACTTAAAAAAAAAAAAATCAAAGCCCCAAGTTCAGCCTCAAAGATTGTAACCGCATTGGCTTGGAGTGGAACCCAGACGTCTGTGTTGTAGCTGGAATCCACTGGCCCCACTGACCTCTGCAGCCTTCCTTGGGTGGACTTTCTAGGGGCCATGGGGACAACAAGGAGCCAGTGACCTTGGGATCCACCAGCCATTGTTTCCAGGTTTAGAATTTTGTTGTAACTAATTTGTATTGGCCTGAGGCTCACCCCTCCCCGCTGAGATCTATTCTTGATGAGCGCTGGAGGGCTACAACACAGAAAACAGAGGCTTTGCTTCCTGTACTGTGAGTTTTACCTCTGTGCCTTGGCAAAGTCACCTTGGGATCCTGGGCTCCCATGTCTCCATCTTTGGACATCAAGGAAAACATTGCAGCCTGCCTGCTTGCAAGCGGGTGGGACCCAGCATGCTGTCCACTGTAGTTTAGGGCCCAGAGTACCTCCCAGCCAGTGCCTAGGCTCAGGGAATTCAACTCCTGTCTCTGGTCCCCTCTTGATTCCAAGTAGGCAGGCTGCGGAGTTTTCTTTGATGTTCATAAATGAGAGAATCCTCGTTTCCATGGAGCTAATCCTTCCAGGATGCATGAGGTGATGGAGGTTCAGCACGATCAAGTCACCGGCTACCCAGTTAGTGAGATCCAGAAAGATGTCAGTTCAAATCCCAACAATGCCCCTTCTGAACTAGTTTATTCGTCTTCCTGTGTCTCTGTTTCTTTATCTGCGCAAGGGACAGAAATGTTGGCCATTTTCAGGGCCGTCTTCAGGATAATGAGAACCAGGTAGAGAGTCCTTTGTGGAACCCAGTTCTGTGTGGCTGTGTCTTTTCTCCTCACTCCATCAATCCTACCTTTCTCCCTTCCCCGACTCCCCCCTCACTAGCCTTTAAACTCTTCAAGGACTGAAGTTATGAAAAGCAATTCTCTGTCAGTGACCTTGGGCAAGTCATCTCATCTCTCTGTGCCTCCCTTTCCCCATCTGAGAAGTGGGGATGCTGATAATATTAAGAACAGCTTCTGGCATCGAGCTTTGAAGATGGTAGTTCAGCTTTTTTCAGGGTGTCTGTTCTCCCTACTAGACCCCAGTGTGACCCTTGCACTGCCACTCAACCCTTGCGGTGGTAGCTGAGTGAACAAGGGACTTGTTCTCCAAGCAGAAGAATGGTAAATATGACTTGTCTCCTGGGTCCTCGGGTCTTCTCTGCAATGACAGTTCTGCCGAGTTCGCAGGGCCCACGGGGCTCCAGGACAGAGAGCGGCAACCTATATCAGAGGGTTGCTCATTGTCTCGAGGTGGCAGAAAAGGAAGACGCTATAAATATGGAGGATTCATCTGTGGAAAGTCATGGACAGAAACCTGAGCTATATAACTTTTTAATTCTCCACTCCAGCTTGTAAGCAAAGGCAGAAAAAAAAAAAAAAAAAACAGTCACTGGTAATTTATTTTTCTCTACTCTTTTAATTTTGTAATTTCTTTTTCCTTAACCAACCAAAAAAGTTCTCTTAAACTCACCTGAAGCAGTCATGAAATTAAAGCTGGCTCCTCTTGGACATTGCCAGCATGAAACACAGCCTCAAGGGCAATTTCTTAACCGGGCGTTAAAACGGGAGTGAGTCCTGGGCTCTGTTTGCCTCGCCTGACCAGCCAGCACAGGAGGCTGGCATGGAGGGAGGGGATGTAGCCGCAGAGAAAATGCTGTAGTCTCCCAGGGGTTGAAGGTAATGTCTTTCTTCAACTGGAAGCTGAGTGATCTCCGGCAAGTGACTTCCGGACTGATTCTTAGTTCCCTCGTTTGTAAAATGTAGATACAAATTAGCGACAAACCTCCATCACTGAGATGTTCTTAAAATCCAAAGAGATAGATGCAGGAAAAGTGTACTGTTCGGTACAAAGCACAGTGAACGTGTTGGAGATTGTTGTTACCACCCATGAGGAAAGTGATGGGAATAATAGGGATGATGGTGATGATGATGATGATGAAGATGGTGGTGGGGCTGGTAATTAATGTGGGGAAAGGGATGGTAAAGATGATGGGGGTGATACACATGGAGGTGGGGGTGATGGTAACGATGATGGCAGCGTAGCACTAGTAGGGACTATGGATTTGTGTGCTAAGAAAAGGATTTTCTCATACTTTATGCTTCTCTCTGTACAAATAAATAGATACCCAGAGCTGGGGATATATCTCTTTGGCAGAGTGTTTATCTAGGCTGCTCAAGGCCTTGGGTTTAATCTGCAGTGCTGAAAAAGAAAATGCACTCAGTAAGGAATTGTCTAAAATCGGTTTTCATCCCTAGTCTTCCCCTCAGAGATTTCAGTCATTCGGCAATAATTACTAGTTAAGTGCTGACTGCATACCAGACCTTGTGAGCCCTGGACCACAGTGAATGAACACAGAGAGTTAAAGGCTTGCCCTCACAGCACTTACCGTCTAAAGCAGAGGTTCTCAACCTGTGAGTCAGGACCCTTTCACAACAGGGGTTGCTGAAGACCATCAAAAATCACAGATACTTGCGTTATGACTCATAACAGTAATAAAATTACAGTTATGAAGTAGCGATAAAAATAATTTTATGGCTGGAGGAGTCATCACAACATGAGGGACTGTATTAAAAGGTTGCAGCCTTGGGAAGATTGAGAACCACTGGTCTAGAGGCTTAGTTAAGTGGGGCAGTGAAGGCAGGTGGTGATACGTAATGTCAAAAGGCAGTAGGGACTGTGAAGACAATGAAAAAGGATGATAGCTTAGAGAGCAAGGGGAGCAATATGTGCAAGATATTTTGTCTTATGTAGTCAGGGTCTGTTCCGGAGCAAGACCGGAAGGATGGTGGAATACAACCAGCAGAAGCCCCAGAAGCAGCGCCCCAGACGGAAGACACACACAAAGGCTCTAAGCTGGGAATGAACTTGTCTTATCTCAGAGATGGATGGAAGGATTCCGACCTTGAGCAGAATGGAAGGGGAGAGTAGTATAAGCTGACACTGAAAAGGTAAATGTAGGAAGAACTGTAGCAAGCCTTGTAATCTGGGCTGAATTTGGAGGTTCTTCTCAGGGAGTGAGGAGCCACTGGGGGGCTTAGGTGCAGGAACACCACAGAGCGATACTTCATGATTGCTTTAGTGTCAGGGTAACAATGGGTATGAATGGAGGAGGCAAGAAGACACATTAGGGTATGGACTCGGTGATTAGGATGGGAGATGCCAGCAGACTTGAATGGCAGTTTAACAGTAGAGGTGGTGAGTGTGGTCCAGTTTGGGAGATGAATACAGTGAGGCTTATGGGATAGAGGTGGGATGATGATGGCGATGATGGTGGGGGGTGGGGTGGGGGTGGGGTGGCAGCACAAACTCAGGCTGGGGATGGTGTATGAGCAAAAGAGGATCAAAGAAAACTCCCAGGCATGGGCACTGGGCTGATACTGGTAATATGACCCAGGTGGAAAGCAGGAGAATAGATCTAGAAGATGAGGGATCTAGAGACAGGGAACTTCCCATTTGGGGCACATTGAGGTTGAAAGAATAACTGAGCATCCTAGATGTGTTTGGACATATGGGCTTGAGCTCCAGGGGAGGTCAGGACAAGACACAGGGGTGGGAATGGTAGGATTTAGTGATAGGGACTGAACAGAATCATAGAAGGGAAGCCTGTGCACACAGAGAGCAACAGGCTGAGTGCCCAGCCTTGGATTCACCAGCAGTCGGGACAGGAGGTAGAGGAGCCTGCAACAGAAGGTGAGAAGGGAAGTTCGGGAGATGGGAGGGAGATCCAGAGAGCCCTGAAAGGGAAAGCTCTTAGGAGAAGAGGGATGTTGCTTGGGTCAAGCTCTGGGTGGCGAACTGAACAAAAGGCAGACCACATCCATCAGAACCAGACGGCTCTGCAGTGTAGAGCTTGCCAGCTGAGGTGGTGCAACCAGATGCGCCTGAACCCAGGCCCTGATGTTGCTGTTGCTTAGCTTTTGGCCTGTGGCCATGCCCTAGCATCCCGATTCTTAGCTTCCTCCTCTGCTTGGCATTCTTGGGCGATTTGTATGAGATAATGTCTGCGAAGTGATTAGCACTGAGCCTGGCACACAGCAGGGACTTAATAAACAGAAGCTATTTGTATTCTTCCTGAAAGGGCTTGAGTGGTTAGACTCGTCCTCAGACACACTGCAGGTTTCACGCAGGCAACCCAGCCTTCTCTCAAGGTTGGGAACGACAACTCTGATAGCTGACATAAAGGAAAGGTAGATGGGGACAGTAAGACTCCTTGGCAAACAGAAGCACAGTCCCAGCCTTTCCTAGAAACATCCCAGCTAAAATCTTGAAAGGCCCCATATGGACCACATGAAACCCATTCACTGATACAAAGATGCTCACGTGGGTTTGAGATCCTTGTTAGGTGATGGAGGCCCAGAAAGGAATTTTAAATAGGGTGAAGGAGATTGGCAAGGTCAGATCTGCATTTCAGGAAGTCCACTGTGCACTATAGACAGAGGATAAGAGCAGTGTGGATCTCATCCACAGCAGAGAGAGAAGCCAGGAAACCCCACTCGGGTGAGAGGGGACCAAGATGAAGAAATGGTCTCATTGTAACATAATTAGCTCTATAATCAGTATGGAAACTCATCATTTCAAAATGTAAAGATGATTGTGTGGCTAAAGATTTTTCACCCCTGTTAATGGAAATAACTTACCAACCTGGGGTTTGGGGTTGGTCGGCTGTATTAAAAGATAAGGCATTAAATTTTAACCAATTGATTTTTTATAACAAATTAGGTTATTGATTAAGAAATCACTCAGTGTGGACAATAAAAGCTGTCAATTAGAGTCATGTCTGGTTAGAGTGAAGGCTGAGCAAAGGAGCCCAGAAGGCTTCCCTCTTTAGGTTGCAGGGAAGTCTTTGAGCCCCACAGATGGAGAGTGGGGAGCAAGGCCTCTGGCCTGGACCACAGAGTCTGTTGGGATGCTGCAGCTGGCTGGAGTACATGAGTTTAGATGTGAGACTTGCCCTCTCCTCTCTCCAGAGGTTTAACAAGTGGTTGAACTTGGCACAGTGAGGACATTAAACAGACCAAATGCAAACTATTTCTCCCTATATTCTCAATACATTTAAATTTATAAATTATCAGGGAAAGAGGAGAGAAGAATTCTTAGACCTCAGAAACTAAGAAGAACCTTAAAACCAGGGGCAATCAATCATGCAGCTGCTTCCAGAGAGTCTGTGAAACAAGGTCAGACAGGTTCAAGGCAAAAGAACTGACCCATGTAGGGTCTGGGGGAGAGTGAATAACACCAGAGACTTGAGATTGGTCCTGGCATAAAAGATACATTTAGAGCCATCTTGCCTACTAAAGAAAGACTAGAAAACTCCATCCATAAGCTCAAGGAGGCCAGAGTCTGCTGCAGGCTCCTGGTGTGTGGGGACCACAGATCTCCTACAAGAACTAGGGTCTGTATGTCTGCACCAGGAATGCAGTATGGTCTGGATTTATACTATTTACATAATACAAAACTCGCAAGTTGTCAACAGCATAAAAACTGCTCCATAGACATGGGAGGGGCCCAAGACAAGCAAGAAGCTAGGACCACTCTGGTAGGACCCTGCACACAAGGCAGGGTATGTGGTAAGTGAAATTTTTAAAAAGGCACAACGTCACACCTGTACTCACTACAGCTAGTACTAGCTCATGCACTTGTCTCATTCAACCCTGCAGAGTGGGAACTAAGGTCCAGGGAGGGCTGTCAGTGTGGGAGTGCCCTATTGCTATACAGAAGAAAGAGCCAGGGATTCAGAGGTGGTAGATCTGAATTTGAATCTAGGTTCTTCTATTTAATAGATGTGAACAAGATCAAGCTGCTTAAACTGTCTGAGCCTCAGTTTCCCTATCCAAAAATGTAGTGTTGTGACAGCCTACTTTGGAGGCTGATTGGGGAAATGAGGGGGGGGTCACTCTGGTAAAAGTCCTGGATGTGGTGCTAGCTGCTTCATATACCTTCATTTCCTTTAAACTTTTCTCTTTAAAAATCCCCTCCAAAATAACTTCTCAGTGAGCTCTGCCTGGGTTAGTGACATCTCTATCTACCACTGGACTCCCTGTGTTCTGATGCTTTGCACTAAATTGCTTGCCTTTATGAAAGTAATATTTTCATTCCAGTCCCTGGCTTATGCAGCCCCCTTTAACTTTGTTCTCTTTATCTTCATCTGTTTCCCATCAGGCTTACAACAATCAACTGGGGAATGGGTGATGGATAAGTGAATGAGTATATGGATAAGTAGATGATGGATAATGGATGGAGGATGGGTGGATGAGTGGGTGGATGAATAGATGGATATGGGTGGGCAGATGAATGGATGAGTGAGTTGATGAATGGATTAGTTTATGGACAGATGATGAGTTTGTGGATGGATGGATGGATGGATGAATGGATGGATGAATTGTTGGAGTGGTGGGTGGATGGATGGGTTGGTGGGTGACTGGTTGGATGGATAACAGGTGAATGGGTAGATGAGCAAGTGAATTGGTTAATGGAAGTAGGGATTAATGAGTTGATAGATAGATGGGTAGGTGAATGATGAGTAAATAATGAACAGATGACTGGATAGGTAGGTAAGTTCATGGATAGATAGATGATAGATAGATAGATAGATAGATAGATAGATAGATAGATAGATAGATAGATAAATGAATGGATGACCATATGGATTGGATGGATGACTTTATAGACAGATGAATGGATGAGTGAATGAGGATAGGTAAATGGGTGAGTTGGTAGATGGTGGATGTGTGAATAGATGAGTTACTGGATGGATGAATGGATGGCTAGGTAGGTAGATTATGGATATGTGATTGAATATCTACTAGGATTTGTTATTTGTAAACACTTGAAGTTGATCCTTGATAAACTAAAGAAAGAAATAGACTGGAAGAATATTAATTTGCTCACAGAATCAGTTGGAAAATTAGAAAAGCAGGCTGAATAAAAGGCAGGAACCAATGAGCTATAGGGAAATAAAGTACCATAATTACCTTTCTGTCAGGAATGAATGAACACTGGGCATTTTCATACCCAGGCCTAACTGTAATGAAGCATCAAAATCCTGGAAGAGAGAATGCAGCAAATGTGAGCTGGGCCACATGTTCGCTGATACATAAGTCCTCTGGCAGTATGGTGAGCTCAGATAATTTCCCTCAAAAGAAATTAAAGTGCTGGGCAACAGGAGAGACTGTTTAATGACTTCCAATCCTGGTCACCGCCTCCTACACAGAGAAGGGATGAATCCTTAGTTCCCAGAGGTGGCATTTGTGACTCTGCTTTAGTTTGTCCCTTGTCACCCCCCCCCCATAATCTGCTCATCCTTCCTACTCTCCTCACCAGATCTTTCTCCCTCTCCTTCCAAATCAGAGCTCGCACTGCTCCCCAAAGTGTGTCACTCTGTACCTTCTCCCAGGAGCCTTTGCAGTCATCTAGGCTCACACTGACTGTGCCTTTCCCCACACACCAGTGGCCCTGGTCATCAGCCCAGCTGCAGAGGAAGTTGTCCTGAACCGTTTCTTTCAGGGGCTGGGCTCTGCCCTATGTTCTGGAAAGCAGTAGCCTCTCCCAGCTTGGCTTCTATTCCCCACTGTCCTCGCCCATTGTTGAGTCAGTCAGTGACGACTGCGTGCATGCTGATGAAGGCTCCATGTGCGTGTGTGGCACAGAGTCACCAGCTGCCTCGTCACGTGCTAGAAATGATTCAGGCCTAATGTTCTTGAGGGTTGAGTCAACTGGGACCAGAGAGCTGGCTTATTCAAAGCTGCATCGCTAGTTACAGGCAATTCTAATCCTAGAATCCAGCTCTTACTATTTCCAACCAAACAAATTCCCCTTCTTGCCTTGGAGTGCGTGTGTGTGAATATGTGAGTGTGTGAGTGTGTGTGTGTGTGTGTGTGTGTGTGTGTGTGTGTGTGTGTTATGTATGCGCATGCTTACATGAGGATGCATGTTGTGTGGCAGATGTGAAGAATCCTTCACTAAGTGGATTCTAGCCAACTACCATGATTGCCAAATTAAGCCCTCCGTCAGTGGTTGTCCAGTTAATGAACTAAAACCCTCCTGGAATGACACCATTGTGTTCTCCGCCTTGTTGCTGCACCCTTGCCCAAGTGTGTGCCCACTGGAAGCCCCGTCCAGTGTTGGTTGATTCCTCCCGCACACGTTGTTTCCATTGAGAGTTGGTGACTGTTACAGAGTGGACTCTTTGCAAAGTCTTTGGAGAGTCACCCAAATCTTTGCCACTCCAAATCACTCCAAGTTGGCTCCTCTCCACCCTGTCGCCCTCCCACCATACTCCTTTGTTCAGGGCTGCTTGCAGAATCAGGTGGTGTACTGGCAATAAAGTCACAGGGAACGAACATTTTGACAAGGTAATGGGCCCCTGCCTTTCTCGACATTTTCGAGGGAGTCAGAGTCCATTATAATGTCACAACTATGCGTGCCATTGACATCACATTGAATAATTAAAAGGCAGTTTAATCGTAACATTCATCCACTTAGCATCTGCTTCCAGATGCCAGGGAAGCTGCTTTCAGGGGGAAGCCATGACGTACAGATGGAGGATGCGTTCAAACCTGGGTCACCACTGAGACCACGGGGCTGCAGGGGGCCAGGGCCTGACCCCACCAAGCCCCATCCAGGGAAAAGAAGACAATAGAAATCCTCCAGTCCCCTTTGCTTTTTGAATGCAATCCAGAAGTCAACTTTCTCTTTAATAGATAGTTTTTTTTTTTGTGAGTTTGGCTTTTCTCACTTATCACCACACACACGTTATGGAGGGAACTACGGCGGGTGTTCACTGGAGCCTGCTCTAAATTGGGCCTCCCTATGCTGTGGCTGTGGGAAAGAAGATGGGCTAGGGGACTTGTGTTCTAGAGAAGAGAAGACGCACACACCATTCATGCGCGCGCACACACGCATGCGCGTACACACACACACACACACACACACACACACACACACACAGAGGCATACTTGTGCTACATATTGTCCTGAAATGGAGTGGAGCATAAACATGGCTGGCTGAGTGACATGTTTAGGGCCTCTTGGCTTTGGAGTAAAGTTCTGAAAGTTCGGGAGCTTCCCTTGAAGAACATTCCAAAGGACTCTGGGTGAGAAGAACTGGATATGTTAGAAGACTGTGGTGGCCATGGTAGAGGACGTGAGGAGGGGGCATCAGACCAGGTGAGGGAGAGGCAGCTGGGCCAGGAAGCTCAATATGTGGCTGAGCAGAGGGGCAATAGGCTCTGAACACAGTTCTCATGTGTGGCCGGTAGCAGTGACATGTGCCTTGTAATCTCGGTACTCAAGGAGATGGATCGTAAGTTCTAACCTAGCCTCGGCTACATAGTCAGACTCTATCTCAGAAAACAGAGATAGAATATGTAAAGGAATGATCTATCCTTTCTTCTCTCAACTCCCTTCTCTACCCATGCCTGGCTGGGCACAGTGGATGGCAACTTCCTCCCAAAGTTCCTGCTGTACAGAAGAGACAAAAGCATAGACACTGGCCACCTCATGAGACACATCGAGAGGTGGAGGTAAACTCAGGACTGTGCGGATGGTAACAAAGCCAGGAAGGCTCCTAGATGAGGCAGCCCACACACTGGATCTTGAAACAAGGCAGGAAAAGCACTTGGCAGGTAGTGTGCACAGCTGGAACAGAAGGGCTCTGAGAGGAAATGGCACACCTGGGAATCATGGGAGTCTGGCAGGACTGGATCCAGAGAGGTCAAGAAATGCACGGCAGGCCACTCAGCAGACAGCGCCTCACGTTCACCCCACTATCCTCTATAGGAAAATTGACCAGCACCAGGGGCCAGACCCTACGTGATAGGCTGCTACCCCATTCTTAGCTAGGCTGATGCTTGGCACTGGCACCTGGGCTGAGAGTGTTTTTTCCTATAAAACTGGGTCTTGATTTTCCAACAGTTACCCTTCCCAGCAGATTCAAACCTCTAGCCCAAGCTGGCCCAGATTGCCTGCTAGCAACAGCTTCTTTACCCTGCTAGCAATGTTCTAATGGAAGAGCCCCAGGCCCCCAAGAAGACAAGTGAGTTCACATCAAGCCACAAAGTTTTTAGGTGGAAACACTGGGGCCTGATCCCCCATCTCCTGACTCCTGGTCTGGCCTTGTGCTGGGAAACAGACCTCAGGGACCATAGGTGGGAGCCAAGACGTATAGAGAAGGAAGGCACCTCCTCCTGGTCACAGTGACAGTGAAGCAGAGCAAAGCATCTTCCATTTGGTGTCATCTCCATCTTTCACTGGCTGGGAGACTTACGTCACCTGCCTGCATGGCATGAGTTTCCTTGTCTATAGAATGCACACTTGCTCTGTGCATAGGCATGCTTGCTTCATACAGTCATTGGGAGGAGTCAGTGAAGTCACCGTGCTAAGCACAGAGCCAGTGTTCAGTTCATAGCATCCTGGCATTTGTCCCCAGGGATCAGCAAGGGCTGCCATAGAAGCACCTTCTGTGTGCCAGGCCCCATTCTGCTTCTGTCGGTTGATTCCATGCCTATCAGGTGGCACAGTATCGGTACAGAGTGGACTTGACGGATGCAGAAAGATGGGCACAGAGTGATTGAATCATTTCCTCAAGGCAGCAAGGCTGGCAGGAGGCAGAGCAGCATGCTAGTGTGTGTCCCTTACCCTTCATCCCCTTCTCTGCCTGTCCTTCCCAAACACCTTTCTTAGGGGGTCACTGGTCCCCACCCTCCATTCCATGAAGATGATGAGCTGGAGAGAAATTCTTCAAGATGCTTTACAAATCCTTTGGAAGCAGAAGAGGGAAGGCCAGGGCTCCAGAGTGGGCAGCTCCCACATTCATAATCCAGAGCTGCATCACAGACATGTGGCAGCCTGCTCCTTCAAGCACATTACTGTTACTGAGACAGGACTTGTCTCTGATGTGGTCCTTCACTGGACCAGAGCCTTGGTAGAGCAAGAACAAGCAGTGACCAGGGAGTGTGGACCAGAGAGGGAAGGCCCCACTCTGCACTCTCACAGGACGTCCAGGGCAGGTTCCCCACCATGCTTCTGGGAGGAGCCCCAGGTCCCAGCCTGTGTATGGACAGGGCTCTGGCCCCTACTATCCGCTCAGCTGCAGCAGGGCCTCTCTGCTTCGGTTGGTGGATTTACACCAAAGACGGTCTTGAGAGAAAAGTGTCTACTCGTTACTATTCAAAAAGCCTACAGTCGCAGCTGGGCCTCTGAGACCTGGCCCACCACAAGAGCCAGGCTCCTCGCTGAAGCACATTATCTGTGTGGCCCAGAGGGACAGTGGCAGACTGAAAAGAGAAAACACCTCCATTCATACCTGCTGCTGTAGAGTTACCTGAGTAGTAGCACTGCATAGCCAAGGGGCGAGAATACAAATGAATAAATAAATACCATGCCCTCAGCCTGAGCCTGGAAACACCCTGTGAATACCAAACAAACAGCCACCCTTCCCTCAGGGAGCAGAGAGTCCAGCTAATGAAGAAACTGCTTCCACCTTATCCCTCAGAATTGTAGCATGAATCTTAAAAGTTCTTATTAACAAAATCAAACCCAGGCCAGGTATTGGGGGGAAATGCTGGATGGTCAGAGACAGAACAAGCCACAGCTATCTCACCTTGCCAATTCCTCAGCTGGTCTTCTTTCCTCAGACTGGAGGCCTCTGAGTCCTCATCCAGAATGGGTCTCAGCTGAACTGCTGCTAGAAGCCTGAAAGCTTAACCAGGCCAAATGCTTACCCAGGCCAAATGCTTCGAGTTTCTGGTCCTCACGCCTTATATACCTTTCTGCTTTCTACCACCACTCCCTGGGATTGAAGGCTTGCTTTCTGGGATTAAAGGTGTGACTCACCATGCTTGGGTGTATCCTTGAACACATGGATTTCTGCCTCTGGAATGCTAGGATTAAAGGCGTGTGCTACCACTGCCTAACCTCTGTTTAATATTGTGGCTGTTCCGTCTCTGACCCCAGATAAGTTTATTAGCATGCACAATATTTGGGGGAATACAATACCACACAGAATGGCTCATTGACATAGCAGCAGCCTTTGCGAATGTCTCCGTGATCTTCTCACATCCTTGGCCATCACCTGCCAGCCCCAGACACAGTGTGGCTCCCCCTCCTTCCTCCCCGTCCGCAGCTCTCACGGCGGCCTTCTCTTCTGCACACCCAGGAGGCTTCCTCCGCCGCCCTGGCATGTGCATGCTCACCCTACAGTAACCCTGTATTCCCCTGTAGAACCACATTCTTGCTGTCCCTCACAACACTCCGTGCAGTGTGAATGGAATGAAAGTCGTTTGGGCTTCTGTTTGCTTAGTGCCTGCCAGTCCCATGGGCTGTGCTCAGTGCTGTTAAATCTGAGTCCAGTGGAGGGTCCATCTCACGCTGGAAACACAGATATTTTCCATGAAGAACCAACCCATTAGAAGATTTTCATAGGTGAGCTTGGAAACAGATTAAGGCTCAGGCTACATGAGCCTTGAACCACAGATTGAGAGGTTTTTGCCATCGCCATTAGAGGAACCATACTATCCCTCCCTCTCTCCCTTCCCTCCTCCCTCCCTTCTCTTTACTCCTCCTTCCCTCAATTTTCCCCATCCTTTATTCTTTCCTGTCCTTAGTTTTTCCTTGTTCTCCCTCCTTTTCTTTTCCTCCTTTCTTCCATCTTTCCTTCTCTTTCCCCCTCCCTTCCCTCTGCCTCCCTTTCTCCCCACTTCTCTCCTTTCCCCTCTTGCCCACACGTTCCCTCCTCCTCTTCCTCTCCCCCCCCCCATGCAGAAAAAAGAGAAGAGAAGAAAGGGCACCAGGACTGAGACTGGGTAAGAGGAGCCATGAGCTCATGATACTCTGGAACAGGTGGGTTTATTAGCCCAGTGCCCAGGGCTCAGCAGGTGTCTCCAAGTCAGGTCTTGCAAAGCAGACACTAGGATTCCAGAGGTTTCTGTGGCTCAGCAGAATCCGCAGGGTCCATGACCAGCACTGACTGTTCTGAGGGATCACCTTCAGTCCCCAGCCTGACAGCCTCGTCATGCATCAACTCCCTTTCATTACTCTTTGTCTCCAGACATTGCTCTAGAGAGGGCCCCAGCCTGGCAAATGTATCTCCCAGTCCAAAAGTCACACTCCAGTGGCCACGAGAGGCCACCAGCACTCTGCAGAGGGTCTGAGCAGGCCAGCTGGCTTCCTCTGGGCCTGTCTGGAATGGTGGCATCCTCCAGCCCCCACACTCCAACAGTGACTTGGGTAGCTGTGTAGACAGCACAGACAATGAGGTACATTTTCCCAGTTCAAGCCCTGAATCAGTTCCTTGCAAGTCACTTGTCTGTGCCTCAGTTTCCCCATATGCAAATGCTAGTGGGTTATATGATCTTAGTGCAGTTGTACTTCTCCATCGAAGGGTCCATATCTACAAATTCAACTAGTGGGAAATCAAAAATATTTGGAAAAAATTGCATGTGCAGGTGTTTCTTCCCTTTGTTATTACCTAAGCAAAAGACTGTAGCAGCTGTTTCCAGCATCTACCCTGTGACATACACTGTAAGTGATGATTCTGTGTGCGGGAGGATGTGTGGAGGTTACATGCAAACACTACATCATTTTATGTGAAGGTCCTAAGTGATGGTTTTTTTGTGGCACTCTTGCCCCAAAGGAAAAGTCACGACACACAACAGAATCCACTAACAAGAGTTTTATCAAGACAAAGAGAAAGGGATAGACGTGATCAGGCCTGTGAAAGGACACCTGCGAGAAAGAGACCAGGGGAACATGGCGCCACCTTATAAAGGCCAGGATGCACCTGCGCACACAGGCCCATGTGGCTATTCCACACATGCGCATAGATCACGTGGTCACGTCTGCGCCACTACGTGACCACGTAACCATGGGGCATGGGTCACATAGGACATATGACCCAGAAATGACTAGGCGGAGATGACTTAAGTGTCCCGCTGGGCATGCACGACCATGGGGCATGGTTGGAATTCCTATTATCAAGTACTCACAGATTTTTGTGTCCATGAGTGTTCTGTAACCAGTCCCCTGGGGATGCTGAAGGAATGGCTGTACTTACCTCTTAGGACTGGATTGCCATATGAGCTGCCATATGTAAAGTGGTTGGACACGGTCCTGCTGCCTGCCCTGTAGCTGGTAGGATTATTGTAGTAAACTGAATGTAAGAGTCACCCTGACTCATATGGGAACTCTCCGGCAGGACACAAGGATGCTTTTAGCAAGTTAACTGACTTTCTACTGGTCACCAGAGGTTTGTGGAAAAGCTTGCTGCCCATTTCCTCAAGGTTTCCCCCATTCATCTGGAAGCTTCCTGAGGATGGGGACCAAGCACCCAGCACCAACACATAGTAGCAACTAGGGGACTGTTAGTAAACCACAGGAAGGTTAGAATTAATGATGCTGTGGCTTAGGAGATGTGGGAAGACAGAGGACAAGTTCTTTCTTAAGGTTCTGTCTTACTCCAGAGGGCATGTGGTAATCTCAGTCATCATTCTGGTGAAAGATACACCAAGAGTTAGTTTAGAGAATGTAATGTCAGGGACCATATCACTGAAATTAGTGATAGAGACCAGGATTCTATTTGGATCACACGTTGTTTTTTTTTTTACTCCTTGTAAGTGGTCCTTTGGTTATGGTCCTTTGGTTAGGGTAGGCATATTGGCATATTTATGTCTAAGACTACAGTCAAACCAAGTACCCAGGTTCTGAAGTCAGCACAGAGAAGTAAGGAGTGAAATCAAAATGTTTGTCAGGGAGGATTAAAAGGGTTCTGAAGAGGCAATTCCCATGGAAGAGCAATCTAGTGGCAAGAAATCCTCTTTGTAATCATGTTGGTGGCAGCAGGAGGCCAGTCTTGAGTAGACCCAGGCTCATTTGCATGCAGAAGCAGCATAGGCCCTGCCACAGAGAGGTGGGGCTGAGGAAGTCCTGCTGGGGAAGGACTGGGGATGTCCCAGAGGAAGCAGGCACAGAGGCGGCAGTGGGATGGAGAGAGGCAGGCATGTCTGGAATCTGGTTTGCTGTCTCGGCCCAGGCATTAGCTCTGTAAGTCATCTAAGCTGGCTAATAGAATAAGCAACACAGACCCATACTCTTCAGTCTCATAGTGGTCACCATCAATTGTATTGATGCTGGCAGTGATGGGCTCACATCATTTTCCCTCACTAGATGATTCCTTCTGACCTTCACAGGGGGCGGAATGCTCAGAGCAGCCTTTGCCAAGCGTTCCAACCAGCTCTGCAGACTTGACGTACCACAGCCCATGGGGTCTAGGCATCATCCTTGTAGCCTGTCTTCACTGTAGCTGCTCCAAGAGTTGGAAGATACTTGGGGATAAAGCCAGGAGACAGATAATACAGCCCAATGGAGGGACATCCAGGCCCGGTATCCAGAAGACCAGGTTGTGTGGGTAGAGACATACAATTGTCTTTCTGTGTTCAGTGGCAGATCAGTTTTCCCCTGCAACGTTTACATGGGATCTCTCAAAGTTACCTGGAAATGAATGGCTCAAAGCAGGATCCACGTGATAGTATTGGCCTCAGTTTAAAGCTTTTTAGAAATTCAAATCAGAAACTCTGGGGTGCACTCCCAATATCAGTGACTGTGGTGGTTTGAATGTAATTGGCCCCTATAACCTCATAGGAAGTGGCACTATTAGAAGGTGTGGCCTTTTTGGAGGAAGCGTGTCACTGTGGGGGCAGGCTTTGAGGTCTCTTTTGCTCCAGCTTCCCTCAGTATGACAGTTTGACTTCCTGTTGCCTGCAAGATGTAGGACTTTCAGCTACTCCAGCACCATGTCTGCCTGCATGCTACCATGCTCCCCATCATGATGATAATGGACTGAACCTCTGAACTGTAAGCGAGCCACCCCAATTAAATGTTTTCCTTATAAGAGTTACCATGATCATGGTGTCTTTTCACAGCAATAAAAACCCTGACTAAGACGGTGGATTCCTAGGAGATTCATTTTCACATAAAGCAAAAGAAACAGGCCTAGAAGGAGGACTGAGCCTAGTTCAGCTCTCGGCACGACATCTACTAGGTGCCGGAGGGTCATCTGGCCAGGAGAGATAGCCAAGTTTTCAGGCTGCCATTCTTTCCTCCTTCCACTAAAATGATGCTGTTTGGTGTCTTTGCCCTCCTCGGCCACAAGACAGAGATGGTTGCTTAATGTACTGCTCAGCCATGGAATCTGCTGCCATGTATGCACCCCATCTTGTCTTCCATTTCTGCATCTGGGGATTGGGGGGTTGGAACCGCTTTGGGCTTGAGACTTCTGAACCAAGTGGTTACTGCCCGTGAAATGTCAGGCAATGATATCTACACATGTATAATACATACGTTTGCAGGATTCTCTTATAAATTATGGGTTTTATGACCCTGGTTTTGCAGACGGATGGCATGAATTGTAACAGCACCATATATCCCTAAGAAGATAATGCCTCTAGCAATGGAGGCCCCATAGATCACCTCCTAAGAGGATGCAGCATCTAGAAGTGTGAAATTTTTATTTTTAAATGCTTCTGGTGTTTTAAAACTGTCATCTCTGAGGTTCCCCCAAGAAGTGACAGGTTTAGAACAAATACCATTTGTCATATAAACCCCAGTCCCTCACTATCACCAAGAATAGATGACTGAACCTGCCAAGGTGGAAATGAGTGTGACTGGAAGGAAAGGAACCCTTCCATTATGCTCTGCTTCCTGTATACACACACACACACACACACACACACACACACACACACACACAGACTGAGACATCACACAGACACATACAGACACAGATACACACAGAGAGACAGAGATAGATACACACACACACACACAGACTGAGACATACACACAGATGCATACAGACACAGATACACACACACACACACACACACACACACACACACACACACACACCCATACACTCACTCACACTGCTGCATCAGCCCTTAGCAGTGTGCCCAGTTTCTAAGGAGAGAGTTTGAGCAGTGGCAGCTGGCTAGACCAAGACTGTTTAGACTAGTTATTCGTGTCCAAACCACTGCATGCTATTGGTTAACAGGGCATTTCTTGAAGCCAGATGATCTTGGGTTCAAATCTCCGATTCTACCACTTAGCAGCTGAGCCACCTCAGGAAAGTTACTGAACATCTCTGAGCAAGCCAAAAGCATAGCATGGTTGATCTTTGGCTTTCTCCTCACCCTGGAACGAACCTTTCCCCCTTGGTCATAGCTCCAGCTACAAAGCGCTCCATCTGTTTCCTCAGACACACAGAACAGCCTATCAGCCTCTTGCTTCTACTTCAGACTCTCCACGCTTCCCATTTCTTCTGCCAGGACTGCAATCCTTGTTTGCACTTACCAGCTCCCTCCTGCCCTCCCTGCAGATCTCTGCCCCGGTTGTTCTTCCTCTGAAACCATCCTACCAGGAAAGTGCTCTTCCTCAGCCCTACTTTGTGCTAGTTTTCTACCCAGCAAGCATCACTCCTCACTCACTATCTACTCTCCACCCAGTTAGGATGCATTCTTATGAAGGTGCAAGTGCCTGCCTCGTGTGTTTCATACTCTGTCCTCAGAACCATGGACAGCGCCAGGTACCTCTGTAAAGAGTTACCAAGGGAATGGATGCTCTGGCTGTGTGAAAGGAAGGTACTTAAGGCATTCTGGCTGAGAGGATTGACTGAGATAAAGTGTACAAGACACTTAGCGTAGCTCCTGCCAAGTGGACTCACAGGCACTTACATTTAATGAACACGTAGTAAGTGCCAGACATAGATTAAGCACTTTGCCCATATTAATTCACTTGATCTTCAAAACAATCCTCCGATGGAGATGCTGTTGTTATAGCATCCACTTAAGCAAAGAAACAAAGAGACAAACACTCAACTGTAAGGACTAAAGCCACTATTGAAAGCTATACATCCAGTCTTAGCCCTCTAACGCATCCTGAGACATGGGAGCTGCGGCTGGCATTGGTACTGTTTCTGTTTCCTCTGAATTATGAGTGCTACTATGCCTGCCTCACTCAGGAGGTGGTGGCTGTCCTGTCATCCAGTCTATGGGACACAGCCTGGAGTGGCAAATGACACTGGGACAGGAGTTTGGTGTTCTGTGTTCTTATCCTACTCCTGAGATGCACTTGCTGCGTGATCATGGTAAAGTGACCTCTCCTGTCCGAGCTCCAGCCTTTTCATCTGTAGACTAAAACTCGGAGTTCTCAGCCCTCATCCTATTGTTGCTGAGGTCCTTAGGGTATGCCTGCACGGGCTCCTGTGGGAAGTACGATTGGAATGAGAGAATGAAGAGAGAGGTGTTCAACTCGAACTCCCCCACATGTGGCACTCAGATGACATGCAAGCAGAGGGCTGCAAAGTTCTTAACTGCAAGAGGCAGGTGGCTGAGCCTGCGCAGGGTACACACCTGCTGAACGCATCGCCCACCTGGCTACTGAGCACCACGGTGCTCACAAAGGCAGCCCTACTTTGCCAGATGTCTCTTGATAAGCCAGGAGCCTGAATTTCTTTTTTCGCCTGGAATCCAGAGCCTTGTGAATGAATTTTTCATGTGAAGTTCCTTCGTGGTTTTCCTAGAGCACTCAGTGATGTGATCATAGGAAGCACACCTGTCGGCTGGATTGGGCCAAGTCCACCATCTCTGCATCCAAATCACTGTGTGGAGAACTGCTTCTCTGGAGAGGCCTGGGAGAGGAGTCTGGAGTCTGCCATCCATGCCACCTGCAAAGCCTGAGGACTGGCACCATTCTTTTCTTGTCCCAAAGCCACAAAGGATGCTCAGGGGCTGGAGTTGGGGCTGAGATTGGGAGATATACCTTCCTCTTACATTTCTTTTCTTTTTCTTTCTTTTTTTTTTTTTCTGTGCTAGGATTAGAACTTAGGGCCCTACACTTGCTAGGCAGGCACTCTACCATGGAGCTTTGTCAAACTTATACAGTACATTTTATTTTCTTACATCAGTTTATTGTTTTATAACAATATTTATGTAAATAATACTTAAACATGAGCAGTGTAAAGACAGAATACTTAAACATGAATGGTGTAAAGATGTGTACAGTTAAAAGTATATAGAAAGAAAAGACTCCAGCCTTCTTGCTAGAAGTACATCTGCAGTTTCCCATTGCCCTCTAGCATACACCTGTCTTCCTTTGCACACTCAGCTCGTATTCTGCACATTTTATTCTGTATTTTTATTTAATGTGCCTCAGACATATTTTCATATCACCTCACACAGATTCATCTCTTTATCCTTTACTGCCCTATAACAAGCCATTTTATGGATTTACTGCCATTTATTTTACCAATCCCCATGACCAGACTCTTTGTGAATATTCAGGTTTTTATTTTACAGATAATGCTGCAAAGAATAGCCCTGTCCGTGTGGCATTTTTGTATACCTGGATGCCTAGAGCTTAGGAATTAATGTGTGTTTGTTGGGTGAGGTGGCACACACCTGTAATCCCTGAATTTAGGAGGAAGAGGTCATCCATGGCTACACGGTAAATTTGAGGCCAGCCTAGGCTACATGAGACCCTGTCTCGAAAAACAAAACTATGCACTGGTGAAGTGCCAAGACTAATGACCTGAGTTCAGTCATGGGGACCCACACATTAGAGGAGAGAATACCAACTCCCCCATGCTGTCCTCTGACCTCCACTCCTACTCCGTGGCACAAGCGTGCACCCCACACACTCACACGAATAAGTAAATAACTGTAATAAAAATAATTTTTAAAACAAAGAAATAGTATGTGCATACTTTTTTAAATGTCACTGAAACCAGTGGAGATATGAACAGTGATACATAAACCTAAAATACCTTTTTCCTAGTATGAATTAAATATCACTGGGCAGAATCAGGTGGAGCTGAATACTAATAAGAGGTAACTGTGAGTGAAAAGTGTATCCGTGTTCTTTGTGCCATTCTTCACAGCATCCATGTAGCTTTTCTCTATATTTGAAAAACTTTCCAAATTAAAAGTGTTAACCAATTATTCTAATAAAGCAGCTGGAAAATCAAATTTGGGGTTAACATTGTGGTTTACTTGAAATCTTATATTATTAATTATAGTATAGTCGATCCGACTATTTAAAGTCTTCTGTGCTATGGTTTTGTTTTTAATTATAGGGCTGGAGGATGGCTCAGTAGTTAAGAGAGCTTGCTGCGCTTGCAGAGAACCTGAGTTCTGTTCTCAGCACGCACACTGTCGCTCATAACTGAGACAGGAACTGCAGCTAATTTGATGCCCTTGCCTAGCCTCTGTGGGTACTGTACTCACATGCACACACACACACACACACACACACACACACACAAATAAACCTTTAAAAATGATAACAAATGATTCAGACTCACGGGATAAAGATTTATAATATAAATATAAATACAAAATAAAGTAAGTGAATTACCTGCTGCCTTTGCCCACCAGCTCCTCCTGTGCTTCAAGGCAGCTGATATCAACCCAGTATGGAAATAGCTATAGAGTCTTCCTGATGTGTATGCATATATCTATGTGAGTTTTTTTTTTTTTTTTTTTTTTGAGATGTGGTCTTGTTCTGTAGTCCAAGTTGACTTCTAACTCTCAGCAATCCTCCTGCCTCAGCCGTCCAAATGCTGGAAATCCAGGAGTGCCCTTTGGCTAGAGTTTTCCTCCTGGCCCATGGTCAGGATAAATCTCTTTCACCTGCCAGTCCCACAGCCGCTCAAACCCAACCAAGTAAACACAGAGGCTTATATTGCTTACAAACTGTATGGCCATGGCAGGCTTCTTGCTAACTGTCCTTATAGCTTAAATTAATCCATTTCCATAAATCTATACCTTACCACATGGCTCGTGGCTTACCGGCATCTTCTCATGCTGCTTGTCCTGGCAGTGGCTGGCAGAGACTCCCTCCGCCTTCCTGTTCTTTTTATTCTCTCTGTTAGTCCTGCCTATACTTCCTACCTAGCCACAGGTCAATCAGTGTTTTATTAGCAACACATTTGCCATACAGAACATCCCACAGCAGTGCCCCACTATACCAGGCCCTGTTTATGCATTTTGAATCAGTCTGAAATGCCATAGATCCCTCCGTCAGCACATTGACAAAGCCCTTTCTTTCTGGTTTCTTTACCCATGCACCCCATATTCCTCACAAACATTTCTTTTTCAAATATTAATTATATGTCTTATTAAACTAATGTAATCCAGTTTATTATGCAAAATGTAGATAATCTATAAACAAAGGGAAGGGCATCAGAGTCACCAGAAACCCCCACCCCCCCAACACCCATGGTCAAGTCACAGTCTTCTGCTGTGCTTCCTTGGGCTGTGTGCTGTGCACACTGGCACATGTCTGAGACTATCTGAGGGTTGATCCAATGACCCTGCCACTTTTGCACTCATTGTTCTGGTGAGATGCATCACTCCATGTTGAGCATTCTTGTAAAACTTGGAAGTTGAGGATAACTCAAATGAGTGTTATTTGTCACGCCTGTGAAGTGGGGTAGGTGGGGGATGGTCATGGGAGCTTCCCGGAGGAGGTGGTGCTGGAGCAAAAACCTGATGACAGGCTGGAAGTCATTAAGTTAGAAAAGAAGAAATTGGTGTGCAAGAACAGGGAATAGCGGGAAGTTAGAGGACACCTGGGTTGACAAAGCCTGCGTGACGTTCGAGGGTACTAGGCTTTGGGATAAGGGAAGTAGAGAGCTCTTAGAGGAGTGTAAGGGACTTGAGGGTTTGACCTGAAGATAGAGGAAATACATGGAAGAATTCAATTCATGAGGGAAATGAGGATGGTCCAGTCATGTTTGAGAATTGCATTTTGGGGGTGACAGTTGTGGAAGGGCTGGAAGAGCAGAAGAGCAATGTCGCCTGACCTGACCTTTTTAGGCAGATGCCCTAAAATTCCTGCTCAGATCTCCCTGGCAACCCAGAGCCACTTCTGGAATGGTCATCTGAGTCTTTTTGGCAGTTGTGAGGCTCTCAGCTGGTGGATGTGACCTCCATGGGCGTGGCCTCCAGGCCCCGGAGCTCCTATTAATAGGACCATTAACAATTTGATGGAAATGATTTTTGGAAAACTTGCATTAGAAAAATCTGCAGCTGCTTTCCACGGCCTGTTTAAAGGACAGGAGAAAAAAAAAATCACTGGATAAGATCCTGGGAACCCACATAATATCAGAAGCCAGCAGATGGTGTCATTGCACAGACCACAGGTGGGGTGGAGGGGCTTCCTCACCTAATTATCCCCAGGTCAGCGGTCTCAGCATCGCCTTGGAGACCAGCTACCTTCCACCTGTACAGTTGGAGAAGCCAAGGGGCTCAGAAGAAAGAAGATGGTCCGTGTATTTCTGAAAAATCAGCTCAACACGTTCTTCTCATGAAAATCAGTATCCAGAGTAAGGTGGTCATCAGATCCCAGAGGCTCTTCCAACCTGAGTCACATCCTCACTGGGCCATCCAAAATTGTCATATCTGCAACCCATACCAATCCATGCTCCTCAGACCAGGACCTCTGCTGCCTTTTGTAACCACCTACATTCATACATGCAAGAGACACAAGAAAATCCATCAACTTAAGTGCTCAGAAATGGATGATCTTCCACACAGCATTAACAATGTTGACTTGGAGGTGATTTTTCACTTTCCACTCAGTTCTAGTTCAGAAAACTCCAATAAATGTAAACAAAGGGAGACAATACATGTGCTGTGTGTGTTGACATGTGTGCACATGCATTTGTGTTTGTGATCTCTCATGACTGGCACCTGGTTAGAAACAGTCAACAATGCCCCTGATCACTCCAGTTCTCAGGCTTGTCCTAGTGGCTGAGAGGTTGGACCACAGATGTGTAGGTGTCCGAAGACACCCACATCTGCCTATGAACTCCAACTCTTCCTCCTGTGAGATGTGTGGTTGTCTACTTTCTCTAAAACTTGGTTTTGCAGCTCCAACGTGGCCCTGTCTGTCTCCTCTGGGCATTGAGGACTTGCTGAGATGGTCCTTAGCCAACAGACACTCAGTCAGAATGCAGTTAGTTAATGGCAATTGTCATTTCTGTTGTGGCTAAGCATAAAAGATGCTAAGCATAATAAGCATGCTCATATTTCACCTTGAGGAATCTAGGTATGTCTGGATCCACCCACAAAGACAAATCAGAGCTGTTACAAGAGGAGAAAAAGAACTCTCTGGAAATCCAATGGCTGGGAGAGCACTGAAAATCCAGTCTGTGAGAGGAC
>CABHPQ010174476.1:0-31830 GCA_902168405.1 Peromyscus aztecus
GAGCCAGGGTCTGCAGAGTAGAGTGAATCCTTTGGGAATGTGCCAAGGAGAGGTATAGAGTATGTGTCATGGAGTAGATTGACTTTGAGCCTTTTGAGATTCCTTCACACTGTTGTTCATAGTGGCTGCATCCGTGTGTAATCCCAGCAACAGTAAATGAGGGTTCCCTTTCTCCCACACGTGCTCCAGCATTTGTTGTTCCATTTGATAGGGATAAGATAAAATCTCAAAGTTGTTTTGATTTGGATTTCCCTAAGTATATAATTGCTAGGAGTTATATACCTTTCAATAGTAATTTTATTTATTGAAAATTCCATATATTTATACATGGTATTTTGATCTTGCCTATCCACCACTACCTTCCTCCTTCTCCCTAGTGGCCATCTAAACTTCAGCTCTCTTTTTATACTTGGTGTTAATCACTCCTTGAGTCCGATTAGCCCTATGCATATATACATGGGTGTGGGACCATCCACTGGGACATAAGCAACTACTAGTGACCTCATCCCCAAAGGAGAGTGACTGAACCTCTTTCAGCATCAATCAACTGCCGATTGCCCTTCCCTTAGGGGTGGGGCTTTGTGGACTCCTTCCCTATCCATGCTGGAATTTTGGCTGGCTGGATATTATGTAGGTCTTGTGCACATTACTGCAGCTTTTGTGAGTTGATATATCAGCCATGTCATGCCCAGACTCAGTGTTTTATAGTTCTTATTCCCATCTACTGGCTTATACATTCTTTTTTACCTCTTCTTCCACTATGCTTCTTGGGGGAGGTTGGTATAAGGGAACCATTTACAACTGGTACTCATAATTTATACTCAGCACTTTGACAAGTTTTGAGTCTCTGGATTAACTACTAGCTCCTGCAGAAAGAATTTTCTCTGACATTGTATGTTATAAGCCATAGAAGGACTTCCTCAGAATAGACAGAAAGAACATGGTTGGCATGATGTATGAATGAACAGACATGGGCCACATTCCTGTTAAGGGACAGAACTTCTCAAGCAGTGGTCAGAGAAGGATCTGTAGTCTTGTGGATCATAAAGAAAGACCCCGGGCCCCTGCTTTGGAGTCATTTTAAGATAGGAGTGTAAGCCTTAAGATCATTGACATGCTCATGAACAGTGGTCTTTCTCAGATTTCTGTGCTTGGATGAGTCTAGGAAGGTCTCCTAATTAGGGTTTTGTTTGAGTTTTCCTTAATGTCAACAGATATAGATAGAGATGATTAATATTATTACTTACTTACATACATACATGCATACCTCCAGGTGTCAGAGGAATTCATAATTTTGATCTAAATTCAGAACAACAACTGAATAGGCCTTTTACTTCCCATTTGGTTGCTCTGTGTCATGGAGACACAAACAGCACCCATGTTTCATGTGCTTTTCTCAGCTGTGGGTTAGATAATATTGATTATAATGCCTCATTCTCCTCTTCCCCACTAAAAAAATGTGGAGTAATAAGGTGAAAAATATGCTTGGAGTTGACAATGCTGAGTGTGCAAGGAACCAACCAGAAGATCAAGTCAATGGTGGAAGGGAAAAGATGTGATTATGCTTCTTCAACCCGAGAAGCACACTGACTCACTCCATCAGCTAGCAGTCTTCATTTGTAGACGGGCTTTGGTGCTTAACCTTATATTTCCCAATGAGGAGGTTCTAATATGCTCTTGACAGAAAGGTTTTTCTTTTTTATTCTCTTTTGTTTCAGGTATCTATTTTAAAAGATCTAGTATTTTTCAGCTGAGTTATCAATCTGTCTTATTTGTCCTTCTGATCATTAAGAAAAGTTAAATTGGATACATTTTGAGTGTCAATGTATGTTGTTTGGTCATACCATGCCTCCTTGTTTGGATCTTTGAAATTATGATTCATCCTTTTGTTTTAAACTTTGGTAATTGAATACATTTATTATAATTCAAACAGTTCAAAATAGATTTAATAAAGAACAAAGTTACATTTATTAAGGTGTTTCGACTTGTCTTTATATAGAATTCTGGGACAGCTAGTTCCTGCTCATGTTATAAAAGCACCAAGGAAAATAGGGCCACGGTACAGCTAAGCTTGTTGGTTTTCTCCCTTCCCTCCCTTCTTCCATTTCTTCTTCTTTCTTCTGCCGGGGACCAAACCCAGAGGCTCACCCAGTATTTTACTACTGCACCATATCTCAGCCCTTCACTGTATTTTCTCTGCTGTGAGGAGCCATAAAGGATGGATATTTTTCTTAAGTCCCTACTGGAATATCTAGGATTGTAAATAATAACATTTATGTTTCAGGTATGAGAAATAGTTTGGGAAACTGACCAACACAGTGACATTTTTGGACCTTTTAACTTTTTTTTTTTAATGTGTAGACTATTTATTGTTGAGTGCTCTAGGAAATCATGATGGTGCTGATGTGACCTTTCTGAGCTTCTCTGACTGTGGTGTGCAGACAAAGCTAACTATTTCATCTTTCAGCAGTTTAGATTTTTAAAGGAGGAAACGATTTGTTTATCGACACAACAGGTGGCTATAGAAATGTGTATGGTTGGTGAGGGACCTGAATTTTCTGGAGAAGAAATATCTCACTATTTCCTTAAACTGTCCCATAAGTTATTCATTCCCATAAGTTAAATATATTTTTCCTCCATATTGTCCTTTCAACAACTTAGTATGAATACTTTTCATCAGACTTCTTTGTTCCCATTTGGATTCCATTTAACCAGTATCAAAGGAATTGAAGGAAATCAGTCTAATGGAAGAGAGGAACAGAGTCTGAAGAAGAGAGAGGGATATGTACCAGGTTGTTTAACTGTGCACCTGTTTCAAGGAAAAGAACTGGAAAATGATAGCACTCATTTACAAGTGAAACATGAATTCATGATATTTTCTGTTATTATGTGAAATCTATTCATTTATTTTTTAATAAGGATTTCATGTAGCATAGACTGTCCTCAAATTCCTTGGGTGGAAGAGGATGACCTTGAGTTCCTGAGCCTCCTGTCTCTACCTCCAGAGTGCTGATACTGCAGTGAATGGCACATTGCCCAGCATATGTGGTGTTGGGGATTGAACTCAAGACCTCATGAATTCCCAATACTTTACCAGCTGAGCTACATACTCACCCCCGACTTCCTTTTACTAGAGTTCAGAGAGTTTTCCTTTGATGTGAGAGATGGACCACATTTGATGTGAAATATCTATATAACATGTCTGACTTAGGTCCTTAGCTACTTCTTTCAACATTGGCATGATGGATATATATACAGAATCCTATTCTTATATTATCCAATTCTTCTAAACTTTGTTGTTTATTTAACTACTTTCAAATGTCTATTTCAAATTTGCTGTCCTTAACGTTGTACACATGCAAATGCTTGCTTTTAATCTTTTAAATTTATCAGTAAATGTAATCCAATCAGCAACTACTACCATATTTGTTAAGGAGTAATTTAAAATATTATGGAAAGAAGTCAAGTCTCTTCTTTTAAAAAATATTTGTCTGGTGGGAGATATGCTTATCTTAGTTAAGGTTTCAATTTTTGTGAAGAGACACTGTGATCATGACAACTCTTATAAAGGAAAGTATTTAATTGGGGCTGGCTTACAGTTTCAGATATTCAGTCCATTGTCATCATGGTGGGAAGCATGGTTGTCTGCAGGCAGACATGATGCTGGAGAGGATCGGACGTGTAGTAGAGTTCTAGATCCAGATCAGCAGGCAGACGGAAGAGAGTGACACTGGGCCTGGCTTGGGCATTTGAAACCTTAAAACCTGCTCCCAGTGATCCACTTCCTCCAGCAAGGCCACACCTCCTAATAATGCCACTCTTTGAGCCCATGAGTCCATTTTTATTCAAACCACTACATTCCACTCCCTGATTCCCACAGGTTTGTATCATAATGTCAACTTCATTCAGTCTGAAAGTTCTCATAGTCTATCAAAGTCTCAACAGTATTTACAAGTTCAAAGTTCAAAGTTTCTTCTGAGAATAAGGCTATCTCTTAACCATAATCCTATATAAAATCAAAATTGAAAAGCAGTTCACGTACTTCCAACATACAATGGCACAGAATATACATTACCATTCCTAAAGGGAAGAAAGGGAGCACGGTAAGGAAATACTGGACCAAAGCAAGACTGAAAACCAGCTGGGTAAACACCAAACTCTGCATCTCCATGTCTGATGTCAAAGTGCTCTTTAGATCTCCAATTCATTTCAGCTTTGTTGACTGCAGCACGCTTCTTTCTCTTGGGCTGTTTCCACTCCCTGTCAGCAGATTTCCACAGCAGGTAACCCATGACTCTGGCATCTCCAAAATCTTGGGGGGTCTCCAAGGCAATCTAGGCTTCAACTCTACAGCTTCATGCAATGGCTTCTTTATGACTCCATGTAGCCATACCTCTGCCACATGCCTTATCTCAGTGACTTTCCTTAGTTACAGAGGAGATTCCTTAGCCCTTTTCTTGTATCCTTGACTCTAAAGTCAGAACCACATGGCTGAAGCTGCTTAGTTCTGCTGCTTCCTGGGACTGGAACATTGCCTGCACATTTAAACTTTCTGTTTTCTATGATTTCCTTCACTGCATAAGCATAACTGTACTGGAATTGATCTGTAGACTAGGCTGACCTCAAACTTAGAGATCATCTTGCCTCTGCCTTCCGAGAACTGGGATTAAAGACATGTGCCACCACATGAGTCCCTAAGCTTTTATTTCCATTTTTTCACAAGTTGGAATCTTAGCTGGGTGGGGTCTTGTCCTGGGGTCACCACTCCCTTTTATTCCATTTAGCACCAGGCTTTAAAAAGATCTGTTTATGTCTTTGAATACAGGACTTAGCTCCATTAAACAAACTTCCTGCTGCTCCTTTTCGCCTCAAACTGCACATTTTGTATTGTTCCTTGTTCAGCTTGCTCCTTTTGCTTACAGATCTGCATAAGCATGGCCACTGATAACCAAGTAAAACAGTTGATACAAGGCTGTCTGGAAATCTCCTCTGCTGAAGCTGCTAATCCATAACTCTTCAATTTAGCTTCTGGTAGATTTTTGGAGACAAGGGCAGAAAGCAGTGACATTCTTTGCCAAAATATCACAAGAACAGTCTCTAGGCCATGTAAATAATATTCTTCTCTTCCAAAACCTCTTGACCCAGACTCCCACAACTCAAATCATCCTCAGCACCACTGTTTTCCATGCTCCTACTAGTACTACATATTAAGCCTGCTTAAAGCATTCAATTGCTTTCCTAATCCAAAGTCCCAAAGTTCACATTCCTCCAAACAAAAGCATGCTCAGGCCTATCACAACACCACCCCACCCCTGGTACCAACTTATCTTAGTTAGGGTTTCCGTTGCTGTGAAGAGACACCATGACCATGGCAGCTCTTATAAAGGAAACGATTTAATTGGGGCTGACTTACAGTTTAAAGGTTTGGTCCATTGTCATTATGGCAGGAAGTGTGGTAGCACTTGGCAGACACGGTGCTGGAGAAGTAGTGAGAGCTGTACATCTGGATTGGCAAGCAGTAGGAAAAGAGAGGCACTCTGTCTGGCTTGAGCATCTGAAACCTCAAAGCCCACCCTCAGCAACACACTTCCTCCAGCAAGGCCATACCTCCTAATAATGACACTCCCCATGAACCTATGGGGGCCATTTTCATTCAATCCACCACAATGCCGGATTTCAGTTTTCTACAGAGGGAAGAATTTAGTTTAGCACCTTACTAATATTGGTCCCAGTCAGAAGTCTCTAATTTCTCAGGGTGAAGTAGTGCATGTCTATGTGTTTTACATGTTAAAAAGTGTGGTTAGTGGAAATGTGCTTCTTTACTGTAAACTGGAATGTTTCCAATCAACAGTGTTGTCACTGCTGGGATTGTGCTCCCCTGTGACCCAGGAGCCCCTCCGGAGGAAGGATATTTACTCTCCTGCTTGACTCCAAATCTGGACTGGTGTCTAGCATAATTCAGTTGCACCCCCTCCTCTGTGATATGTTCAATCAATAGCTTAGTGATGATAAAGTAAGAGTAAATAAGCAAGGTTAAGTAGATAAATGCAGCATGGTGAAAGCAAGCACTCCATGAAAATATAGATTTTCTCCATATTTTAGACAATTCTCATGACAATATTGCATGGGAAACCAATACAGATTTGAATATACTTGCTGAGAGAAATTGACTCTTAACAATCTGCCTTCAGTGATTCATTATGAACAACATTCTAAAAGCCAAAGGGATATGCTGAAGGTAATTATTTAAAAAACACAAATGTCTCATTCTAACAGCTTATCATATACTACCAAGCATTGTTAGATTTTACAATCTATGTCCCGTATCTCTCTGTCTGTCTGTATTTCTGTCAGTCTTCTTCTCTGGGCTTTTAGTGGTTTCCTTCTCTGCACACAATAAGCGTCCCATAATGTTGAGTTATTATTCTTTCATGACTCACTGAGTGGTTTGCATATAACCTTGTGCACATTTCAAAAGAGTAATCTAAAATGATAACTTTTTTGTGATCATTACAAGTATATATTTATGATTTGATTCTTGTATTATTCTGTTATACTGAAAATTACATCTTACAAGTTTTAAAATTAAATATTTTTCTTTTCTTTTACAATTTTCAAGATAGGATTTCTCTGTGTAACAGCTCTGGCTGTCCTGGAACTTGCTTTGTAGACCAGGTTGGCCTCCAGCTCACAGAGATCTGACTGCCTCTGCCTGTAGAGTGCTGGGATTAAAGGCGTGCACCACCACTGCCTGGCTTAAAAGTAAATCTTTAAAATTTGAAAGTTTAACTAATGAAGGCTTGTAGTTTTGCACTGATGTTTCAATACTGGTTGTGCCTATCCTTTGGACTTTAAAACTCATGGGACCTCACCTCCCCCACCTTTTCTTTTTGCTTTCATACAAGTGGAATTTGTAGATTTTTTTTCATAGTATTGTGGTAATGTTGAATTTGACATTCAGTTTCCAAGGCTGTGGCCAAAACATGGTGGATACAAATATGATCTTCCTGCCTACCTTGGTTTTCATCTAGTTCTCATGGCAATATGCACTATTTAACAGCTCCCAATAAAACATGTGTCTTTAATCATTATCCCTCTGTGAGCTTCAGGCCTGTTTTTGCTACATTCTGAAGATTTACATTCTTGGCGCTCTCTCTTGCCCTTAGCATTTGGCATGTCCAACTCAAGTTTGACTTCTTAGTCCCCACATCCCCCACTGATTCAGAAATCTATATTTGTTACTAAAACCAGCACCATTCTGAAGTAATTAACCTGAAGATTATAGGATGAGCTTTACTGCTTTTGTTTTTGTTATTGAGACGGGGGTGGGGTAGGGGGGTGGGGTAGAGAGGGGGGAGGGGGGAGCTCATGTAGCCCAGACTGGCCTTGAATTCTCTATGTTGCAGAGGGCTTCCCTTGAACTCCTGGTCTTCCTGCCTCCACCTACCTGGTGCTGACTCCTTTTTTCTCTGTTACATGCTCTGTTTTGATTTTACCGACATTTTGGAGAACTGACTTGTAGATTAAAGCAGAACACTGGCTGTCCCAACCAGCCCCCAAACCTGCTTACAGCGTAATGAATGCAGTGGAAGGCATTAGATATGGCCGTAGATCTCAAGTTTGAGATCTTGTCCAGAGTCCTCAGGAACATTACCTCACTCTTCACTTCAAATGAAAACAAAGTTTTATAATATAGACAGGTAAAATTTGATTATCAAATTAAAACATTTCTTCTTCGTCTTCTTCTTCTTCTTCTTCTTCTTCTTCTTCTTCTTCTTCTTCTTCTTCTTCTTCTCTTCCTCCTCCTCTTCCTCCTTCTTTTTAAAATAATTCTATCCTGGGCCTCTGGGCTAGACTGTCATTCTGGGCTAGACTTGGAGAGGCTCCCAGGTCTTTTCATCCATATGTTTAAACAAATTGATTTTATTTGCTGAGATAAAAAGCAAAATTACCTGTTCCAAGTTGATGGTCCTTAACTTTAGTATGAGGGAACTTTTATGAATAATTATGCCAACCCATCCTTTAATTTGACCTGTTCTACTTGTCCTGCACATGCGCATGACTTCTGGACCCTTTGACACCATCCTGGAATTAGCCTCCTCTCATCGGCAACACTGCATTATTCTCTGATACCAGCTTCTTGTGGATGTAAGTAAAAGAAAAATAAGCCCGGAGTAGCTCAAGGGACAGGGAGTTCGTTTTCTTTCCATCTCAAGAAGTTCACAAGCGGGGGCTTCAGTGGTTGTTTAAAATGTTCTGCAATGTCATGGTTCTGAACTGCTTGTGGACGGTTCCTATTGGGCACGATGTAGCTGTAACATCTCTAAGGTCTTCCCTTCATCCAGGAAAGAGTTGAAGAATATACTGTTGCTTTTTTCACCGTGGAAGGGGGGCTTTCCCAGGGAACTGCCAAGATTTTCCATTTCACCCTATTAACCAGGTCTGGGTCACTTACATCCTGGTATAAGGCCAATCAGGACAGTGAAGCGCCGCTATTTCTAGTCTGTGTACTTGTCCAGTGAAAAAGAGGAAGACTGAGAACATTCTCAGAAACTTTTCCGCCAAATGCCCTCCTCCACAGCCCTGGTCGTAAAGTGACATTCACGATTAGTAAAAGAAGTTAATCTCATTCTACTCCGTTTGTTTGCCCCCGCCCCCCACTCCCCATGGACTGCTTAATTAATCTACAACAGACCCAGATCACCCTTACACGCCTGCCTTTGCACATGACATTTCCTCCTCTTAGTTTCTCTTCCCCACAATTTCCCCCTGATTCCAACACTGACATCAATGATCAGTTCTATGAGGCCTTCTCTATGAGGCCTTCTTTCCCCTCCCCCAGCTACAGTTTATTTTTGTGATTTTTTTTTTCTCATTTCCACAGGAGTTTCAGTATACTATAGAGGTTTACCATTTGTGGATATACCATTTGAAGTCTGATTACTCATAAGACACAAATGTGCAACTCAAAGGCATCTTCAACATTTCTGAGGTGCAATCCAAATCGTGTCTGCTGGAAGCCGGCAGGGCAAACAGTGAATTTTCTCACTGCTGAGTGAGTCATGGTCTACTTAGGTTTTAGACTTCAGTGGGGCTTAACTGTTCTGTGTAACATAGGCAGTAACTTTTGTGGTCTCATTAAAAGCTGTGTTTCATTGTGAAAATGGCTATAAATTGAGAGATAAAACTCAAGATTAAGGTTGGAATTTGGTTTTAGGAGAGGCAGTGGGTGGAGAGAGGTAATTCTCCAGAAAATGTAATTTATCAGGTATTCAGGCACTTGGAAAGATACTTACATATTCTTGAGACGATGGTATTATATTTATTATAATTACTCATGTGTAGCTTAAGTTTTCCTGCCTGGCCCACAGTCAGGATAAATCTCTTTCACCTGCCAGTCCCACAGCCACTCAGACCCAACCAAGTAAACATAGAGACTTACATTGCTTACAAACTGTATGGCCGTGGCAGGCTTCTTGCTAACTGTCCTTATATCTTATATCAATCCATTTCTATAAATCTATACCTTGTCACATGGCTCGTGGCTTACCGGCATCTTTACAAGCTGCTTGTCCTGGCGGCTGGCTGGCAGTCAGTGACTCCCTCTGCCTTTTTGTTCTTTTAATTCTCTCTGTTAGTCCCGCCTACACTTCCTGCCTAGCCACAGGCCAATCAGTATTTTATTAGCAACACATTTGCCATACAGAACATTCCACAGCACTCATGTTTTACAATTATTTATGCACAATGATTTAGAGACAATAAGCTTCCAGAAGTCAGGAAGGAGATCATATTACATGGTGTGGCTTTAGAGACAGGGAATAGAGATGGAGTTACTCCTCTAGCTGTTCCCTGAGGATGGAATTGTGGGAAGATTCTTGATAAGGTAGGCCTCTTGTTTTCCTGGTTGTGAAGGGAAGATGAAAATGCCCATCTCACAGGCTATGTGGAGCTATTAAATGGAATAGTACCTGGAAAAGTGTCATGTAAGCTGTTATACTATGGATGGCCGAGTGATTACCATTATTGATATTCCTACAGTATCTGTTATGAGAGAAGATACTCAGACAGTATTTATGTAATGAGTTGCTGTGGGATGGTCTGTATGTCAACTGCTCTGATTGGTCAATAAATAAAACACTGATTGGCCAGTGGCCAGGCAGGAAGTATAGGCGGGACTAACAGAGAGGAGAATTGAGAGAACAGGAAGCTGAGTGAGAGAGACACTGCCAGCCGCCACCAGGACAAGCAGCATGTGAAGATGCCAGTAAGCCACGAGCCATGTGGTAAGGTATAGATTTATAGAAATGGGTTAATTTAAGATATAAGGACAGTTAGCAAGAAGCCTGAGCCATTAGGCCAAACACTTTTTTTTTTTGAGATTTTTTTTTATTCTAACTTTTTTTTTTATTTTACAACATAATTCAACTTTACATATCAGTCATAGATTCCCCCGTTCTCCCTCCTCCCGTCCCCCCCTGCCCACCCCCAATTTCCATCTCCTCCAAGGCAAAGACTCCCCTGAGGATTGAGATCGACCTGGTGGACTCAGCCCAGGCAGGCCTAGCCCCCTCCTCCCAGGCTGAGCCAAGGGTCTCTACCAAGCCCCAGGTTTCAAACAGCCAACTCATGCACTGAGCACAGGACCCGGTTCAACCGCCTGTATGCCTCCCAAACAGATCAAGCCAATCAACTGTCTCACCCATTCTGAGGGCCTGATCCAGTTGGGGGCCCCTCAGCCATTGGTTCACAGTTCATGTGTTTCCATTTGTCTGGCCACTTGTCCCTGTATTCCATCCATCTCCGGTCCCAACAACTCCTGCTCACACAAACCCTCCTCCTTCTCGCCAACTGGACTCCCGGAGCTCCACCCAGGGCCTGATCGTGGATATCTGCATCCAGCTCCCTCAGTCACTGGATGGGGCCTCTAGCACGACAATTAAGGTGTTTAGGCCAAACACTTTTAAATAATATAAGCATCTGTGTGTTTATTTTATAAGTGGGCTGTCGGACTGCCAGGCTTGGTGGGACCTGGAGAGAAAATTCTCCAGCTACAATGAGTGACAAAATGAATGAATGACAAGCTGTCCTAATAGCATACGCTGGTGGGAAAAATATTTTCCAAGTGTGTCTCTGAGGGTCAAAGGCATTTGTTTGCATGTGTTTCTACGACATGGAAATCAATAAAAATCATTACTAAGAATTAAGTATCAGTAGATGACATCGACTTTAATACGAAGCTGCATTTCTTCCCTGAGTACAGTGTCTGTTCATAATCTTTAGGCACTACGTGTTCACTGTTTATGACCCTGGTAGACCCCTTCACATGTATCTCCATTTGTAGCTCCTCTGGGACTATCTATTATTTCGTGGATCCATTATCATCTATAATTCTCTTTAAAACCCTAATAAAGTTTATGATAAGATGCCCTGCTGTGTCTTGTCTTCAGACATAACCTTTTGCTTGTCTTCCTCAAGTGTTGAACTTTTTAAAGGGTCTGATGTTATTGGAATGCAGGCACAATGTTAGGCTTCTATCTCTTCATGGTAAAGGAGCACAGGACCACTTCCCTGCTAGAGAGAGATTCAAGAACCATGGGAATCTACAAATAGTTTGACACTGCTGTGGGGCAACCAAAGCTAATGTGTAGCAATGCTATAAACTGACATGATTGTGTGTACATTGTGTGATTTCTTTCAAGATCAACTACAGTAAAATAAAAGTTTTCTTTTCTCTGTACAGCATGCATTTTCCCAGTTAAATGATTTGCAGGTATTAAAATTAGTTATTGATGTACTAGAACTGCACACCAGGATCTTTCTCATGAATTGCCTTAATCATTGATTATTATTAGAGGTTTTTTGTTTGTTAATTTGACTTTTACGTTTTAAATAGTGTGTGTGTGTGTGTGTGTGTGTGTGTGTGTATGCGCGTGTGCATGTGCGCATGTGCCTGCTTACTTGTCTGTATCTGTATCACATACATCCAGGAGCCTGCTAAGGCCAGAAGAGAGAATTAGGTCCTCTGGGAATAGAGTTATAGGGAGTTGCAAACACCATGATGTGGGTGCTGAGAACCAAACTCAGGTCCTCTGTAAAAACAGGAAGTACTCTTAAACACTGGGCTATCTTTCCAGCCCCAACTCTTTCTTTGTTTTTCTTGCCCATAGTCAATGATGTTACAACAGTTGGGCCACTCACTGCTGTCTCCGCTCAGGGATCCTAAGCCTGTCATACTCTGTGTTCTCTCCTCTTTAGTAGACGGGCGATCTCCCCTGCACTACTCCACTATCCCAGTACCTTCCAGTTGGAATGTATGAATATCTTGGATCACTTGGTAAGGGTGTCTATAAGAGAAAGTGAAAGTTCTTTTCCTGTTGCTGTGATAAAACATGCTGAAATTTTTTTTTTCCCAAATCAAGGATACAGTCCTTTATTGGCCACAGGTGACTAGAGCAACTGGTCACATCACATATACAATCAGTGAATGAATCCCATTGCTTCCTTTCTCCACTCATACAGTTCAGGATCCCTTCTAGGGAATCGTGACTCTCACAGTGGGCAGACCTTACCATCTCAATTAATGCAATCAAGATAATCTACATGCTCAGGGCTCCCATCTGCCAGCTGTTTCTAGATTTTGTTACATTGATAGTTAGTACTCTTAGTTAGGTGACAAGGAAAAAGTAACAACATGGGTGATGCTATATGGTAAATACGCTTTCTTATTTATTTTGGAACCTGGAATATTGCGTTATATGGCAAAAGAGGCTTTTTCAATGTGGTTAATGTGGAGATCTTGTAATACAGAGGTTATCCTGGGTTATCCAGATGGGACCTGCATCTAATCATAAAGGACCACAATGCCAGGGTGGAAGGTTAAAGGTGGGCAGTAATGTACTGTCGGAAGTAAGGAGACCTATTTCAGACTCCTTATCATTAGAGAACTATGCAAAAAGCAGAGAACCATCTGATAGGCAAAGAACTATCCAATAGGAAGAGAACCATACTATAGACGGAGAACCATCCTATACTCAGAAAACCATCCTATAGGCAGAGAACCACCTGGTAGGCAGAGAACTATCCAATAGACAGAGAACCATCCTAGAGGTAGAGAACCATCTTAAACCCTGCTGTTTAAGCCATGATGCTTGTGATCATTTTATAGCAAACACTGGTGGATCTGGATAAGGTGGAATGAATTCTGGTAGTGAGAATTTGTCCTCTTCAGAGTCAGGGCTTCTCAGCAAGGACCTTTTCCGTCCTTCTCCCTGGCTTCTCCAGCAGCAGACCTTCTCCCCAAAGGCTAACTTTAAGACAAGGCCCTGGGCCAGATGGTTTTAGGACAGAATTCTACCAGACCTTCAGAGAAGAGCTAATACCAATACTCCTCAAATTGTTCTACAAAATAGAAACAGAAGGAACACTGCCAAATTCATTTCATGAGGCCACAGTTACCCTGATAACTAAACCATACAAAGACTCAACAAAGAAAGAATTATAGACCAATTTCCCTCATGAATATTGATGCAAAAATACTCAGTAAAATACTTACAAACCAAATCCAAGAACACCTTAAATAGATCATCCACCATGACCAAGTAGGCTCCATCCTAGAGATGCAGAGAGGGTTCAACATATGAAAATCTATCAATGTAGTCCACCATATAAACAAAAGAAAAAAACATATAAACAGAAAGAAAAAAAAACATGATCATATCATTAGATGCTGAAAAAGTCTTTGACAAAATCCAACACCCCTTCATGATAAAGGTCTTGGAGCAATCAGGGATACAAGGGGCACCTAAACATAATAAAGGCAATATACAGCAAGCCGACAGCCAACATCAAATTCAATGGAGAGAAACTCAAAGTAAATTCCACTAAAACTGGGTACAAGAAAAGGCTGTCTACTCTCTTTATAGCTATTCAATATAGTACTTGCAGTTTTAGCTACAGCAATAAGAAAACTGAGGGAGATCAAGGGGATACAAATAGGAAAGGAAGAAGTCAAAGTTTCGATAGTTACAGATAATATGATAGTACACATAAGTGGCCCCCAAAATTCTACCAGGAAACTCTTACAGCTGATAAACACCTTCAGTGAAGTGACTGAAAATAAAATAAACTAAAAAAAAATCAGTAGCCCTCCTTTTACAAATAATAAATGGACTGAGGGAAAAATCAGGGAAATAACACCCTTCACAAAAGCCACAAATATTATAAAATATCTTGGTATAACGCTAACCAAACAAGTGAAAGATCTGTAAGGCAAGAACTTCAAGTCTTTGAAGAAAGAAATTGGAGAAGATATCAGAAAATGGAAAGATCTCCTATGTTCATGGATTGCTAGGATTAACACAGTAAAAATGGCAATCTTACTAAAAGCAAAATACAGACTCAACACAATTTCCATAAAAATTCCAACACAATTCTTTACAGACATTGAAAGAATAATACTCAACTTCATAAAGAAAAACAAAAACCCAAGATTGCTGAAACAATTCTGTACAATAAAAGAACTTCTGGAGATATCACCATCCCTGATTTCATGCTATCTTACAGAGCAATAGTAATAAAAGCAAAATGATATTGGCATAAAAACTAACAGTTTGACCAATGGAACTGAATCAAAGACCCAGATGTAAATCCACACACATATGGACACCTGATTTTTGATAAAGAAGCCATAAATACACAGTGGAAAAAGAGAAAGCATCTTCAACAAATGGTGCTGGTCTAATTGGATGTCAGCATGTAGAATAACGCAAATAGATCCACATCTCTCACCCTGCAAATAGCTCAAGTTCAAGTGGATCAAAGATCCAAAGATAAAACAGATATACTGAAACTGCTAGAAGAGAAAGTGGGGGAAGAGCCTTGAATGCATTTGCACAGGAGATAACTTTGTAAACAGAACACCAATACCACAGGCACTAAGATCAACAACTAATAAATGGGACCTCCTGAAACTGAGAAGCCTTTGTAGGGCACAGTAAATCAGACAAAATGACAGCCTAAAGAATGGGAAAGGATCTTCAACAACCCCACATCTGACAGAGGGCCGATCTTCAAAATATATAAATAACTCAAGAAACTAGACACAAAACAAATAATCCAATTAAAAAATGGGGTGCAGATTTAAGCAGAGAATTCTCAACAAAGAAATCTCGCATGTTTAAGAAACACTTAGAGAAATATTCAACATCATTAGCCATCAGGGAAATGCAAACCAAGAGGACTCTGAGATTCCATCTTACAACTGTCAGAATGGCTAAGATCAAAAATACAAGTGACAGCCATGCAGCGGTGTCGCACACCTTTAATCTCAGCACTCAGGAGGCAGAGCCAGGTGGATCTGTGAGTCTGATGCCAGCCTGGTCTACAGAGCAAGATCCAGGATAGGCTCCAAAGCTACATGGAGAAACCCTGTCTTGAAAAAACCAAAAAAACAACAAAAACAAGAACAACAACAACAACAAAAAAGTGACTGATGATGTTGGTGAGGATATGTAGCAAGGGGGACACTTCCATTGCTGGTGGGAGTACAAACTTGTACAGTCACTTTGGAAATTGATATGACAGTTTCTCAGAAAATTGGAAATGGACCTACCTCAAGACCCAGCTATACCACCCTTGGGCACAAACCCAAAGGATGCTCTACCAAATCACTTGCTCAACTATGTTCATAGCAGCACTATTCGTAATAGCCAGAAAATGGAAACAACCAAGATGTCCATCAACTGAAGAATAGATAAAGAATATATGGTACATATACACAATGGAGTACTACTCAGCTGTTTAAAACAATGATATCATACAATTTGCAGGCAAATGGATGGAACTAGAAAAGATCATCCCAAGTGAGGTAACCCAGACTCAGAAAGACAAACATGGTATGTACTCACTTATAAGTGGACATTAGCCACAAATTAAAGGACAACCATGCTACAGTCCACAGACCCAAAGAAGTTAAGTAACAAGGAGGACTGGGGGCGGGCACATGAATCTTACTGTGAAGGTAAAGTAGAATAGATATCAGAGGTGGACAGGTTGGGAAGGGGGCTCAATAGAGGGGTGGGCTTTGGAACAGGAGGTACAGTTGTGGGAGGATAGAGAGAGTACTGAGAGAAATCATTGGAATCTGGGTGCATCTCTGGGATGAGCTAGAAACCTAGTGCAATGGGAACTTGCAGCAATCTATGAGGGTGACTCCAGCTAAGACCCTTAGCAATGGGTAATATGGAGCCTGAACTGGTGGCCATCTCCTGTAACCAGGCAAGACTTCCAGTGGAGAGATTTTTGGACCACAACCCAGGCACATAACATTTGACATACAGTTTGTCCTGCCTACATAATATGCTGGGATAAATGTGGCACAAAAATTGTGGGAATAACCAACCAATGACTGGTCCTGCCACTGCATAGAGGCCAGGGTCCAGATGCTGGACAGCCCAGAGACCTAGGATAGAACCAAAAAAGACTGGCAAAAAAAAAAAGAAAGTCAATGAAATGATTCCTAATGATATTCTGCTATACTCATAGATTAGTGCCTAGCCCAACCTCAACTGTCATCAGAGAAGCTTCATTCAGCAGCTGGTGGAAACTCATGCAGAGACCCACAGCCAAACATTAGGTGGAGCTCAGGGAATCCTGTGGTAGATGGGGAGGAAGGATTATGGGAACCAGAGGGGTCAAGGACACCACAAGAAAACCCACAGAATCAACTAACCTGGGCTCATAGGGTCTCATGGAGACTGAACAGCCAACCAGAGAACTTACATGAGACTGACCTAGGCCCTCTGCATATATGTGACAGTTGTGTAGCTTGGTCTTCTTGCGGGACTCCTAACAGTGGGAGCAGGGGTTGTCTCTGACACTATTGCCTGTTTTTGAGACTCTTTCCTCCTACTGGGTTGCCTCATCCAGCCTTGATAGGAGAGGAGGTGCCTAAACTTACTGCAACTTGACTTGCCATGCCTGGCTGATATACATGGGAGGCCTGTACTTTCCTGAAGAGAAAGGAAGTAGAGTGGCGGGGGAGGGGCAGAAGGAGGAGGAGTTAAGGGAGGAGGGACTGGGAGAAGAAGAGGGAGGGAGGGGAAACTGTGATAGGGTTGGAAAAAAAAAAGACAAAGCCCTGGGTATGAGGAGTCCCATTTTTGACCTCATCTTCTAACTTTGTTCCAGTTTCTATTCCTTTGCTCTAAAAAATAATATTTTTTTCATTTTCTCAATGTTTTTTGGAAATAGAATCACCTATTCATGATGTCACCTTCCTCCCTATCATGAAGATTATTATTTTCAAATATTCCTTGGAGAATAATAGAAGTATTTATATCCAATCCTTCTAATGCAGCAAGAGGAGGGAAGTGAACCAGGCAACCATATTTCTGTATGAAAATAAGTAAAGCCCCAGTCTGACTATCCCATCACAGCCTGGAACTCTTGAAGTCCAAGAGTTACTGTTGCAATGACTGTTTGAGTTGCAGCCCCAAGTCCAAGGTGTACAGACTCTGAACCCATAATAAAGAAGATTCCTTACTGTGGCCATAGCTCTGATAAATAATTTCTCTTTGTAATTTCTTGCCTGGAAAAACCCAGCCATAACCAAGTTTTATATCACAAAGATGCACAATACAAGTCATTGAAAGTCAGAAGTGAGTATTTTGTAAGAACTGGAAAAAGCCTTATCTAACCAATGACATACTTTTCAAATAAAACTCCCTTCTGAGTTAGCGGCACCTATGTCTAATTTAGGCTTATTTTGAATAAAAGTGGCAGAGTTATCAAAACCCCATTAACCTAATTTGTTTAAATGGAAGTGGCACCTTATGCATGGCTTAAACAGAATTTAAATGACAAGGGAGAAGAAATATCATTCTATGTAATTAAGGTGGCAGACCCTACTTGTTCATTAAAAAAAAAAAAAAAAAAAAAAAAAAGAAGATGTAAAGTCAACAAAAGAAGCCCCATTGTAGCATTTGGCTTTGAAAATGCTTAATACATGGAAAGCAGTCTAATAGCAACAACAATAGATAAGCAATGCTTATTCAGAATCTTCACATGCAAAATCTCTATTTACTCCCTTCCCCCGTCATTGATACACATCTTACTGAAATGCATAAATGCGTCTCATTTCATCCACTAGACTGTGGCCTACGGTGTTAACTCCTGAGAGCCCTCATTGTAACCTCAAGAGAACTCTGTCAATAGCATCCATACGTCGAAATGATGCCAATTTCAAACTTTATTATTAGAAGCCATAAGCTCTCGAATTATCTTTGTCAGATCTACGAGAGCAGCCACCCTTCCCAGCAGTCTCTTTTGCATCTCTGAACTTCTGTATCATTGCATTTCTGGGGCTTGGAGTAATGGTGTGACAATTGCATGGTGCTCCCTCCTCTCTTCAATTCTGTTTCTAAGGGTCAGGATGACCTACAGTGTGACAAAATAAGCTAGTCATTCCGTTGAGCCAGGTGTCCTTTGAACAGCTAAGAAAGGGAATAACCATGTCATGAAGTTATTAGTGTACTATATATTATAAACCATAAATGACAGCTCTGAGTGAAGCCATCCTGCTTGCGGGTCTGCTACTTTCTGCTGGAGTCACTCCATAGAAGGCAAGGAACCCCCACATAACAAAACTTCTCTGGTAGATGAGCAAGAGTCTGCACCTGGGAATGAGAGCATCGACTAACAACGAATTGGGTAGATGTTTTGTGCTTCTTTGACTCAGGAGGCAGATTCTTTTCTCAGGTTCATCACTGCCAGGCTATTTTAAAAATAAAAATGGCATAAGCTGATGAAAAGCTTTGTGGATGTTGGCAAGCATACCTGTAGCCATTTCACACCACCAAATCCTTCTTACCACATTTCCTAGCATGTGAAAGATTGAAAGAAGTAAAAACAAAGCATGCCCAATAGGAAGCAGACCACCCTTTTCATTGTTCATCAAAAGACCTTTCCATTGTTCTCAAAAGACCACAGTTACCAAACACCCTCTTTGATCCCTGCTAAATTGCCAAACATGAGATGAGAGCTAGTTGCCTTTCATACCGTGAGATTCTGTGCCTCGTGAGCATCTGACCCACTTCCTGGCTGTGTTTTGCTCTGTTCTCTGCATACCACCGAGGCATACATAGTTCCTGACTGCAGTCACTTCCATCTCCAGTTACAACAGTCTCCCACCTCAGGGTAGTTCGTTGTGTTCTCTGGGGCCTGTGGCTCAGTGGTGCTAAGGGATCTGAGTTGGGGTGGGTTGAGGTGGGTCCTGGAAGAACTAGGTCTGGCTTCACTGCTGCCGGCTCTTCACAAATAGGTACTGGGCATCTGAATCTTGGCATAGTCTTGCCTAAACTGGCATGGTTTGTGTGTGTGTGTGTGTGTGTGTGTGTGTGTGTCTTCAAGAAACTTTTATAATTTAAAAATACTGGTTTTAAAATAAAGAGTCCAAGCCGGGCGGTGGTGGCACACACCTTTAATCCCAGCACTCGGGAGGCAGAGCCAGGCAGATCTCTGTGAGTTCGAGGCCAGCCTGGGCTACCAAGTGAGTTCCAGGAAAGGCGCAAAGCTACACAGAGAAACCCTGTCTCGAAAAACCAAAAATAAATAAATAAATAAATAAATAAATAAATAAAATAAAGAGTCCATTAGTAATACATATTTGGGATAATGGCTTTAAAAATTTCCCCAGTTATTAGGGTTCCTATTGGTCAGGATAGATTTGGCTGCAGTAACATATACCACCTCCCTAGGCTCAATGGCTCAAACCAACAAAGATTTATTTTGCATTTATGCAAAATTGTGTCATGGGTTGGCAGGGAGGTCCTGTTCTTCACTCATCCATCCAAGTCCCAGACCACTGAGGCTCATGGTAATGCTGTTATTTTCTCGGAAACTTCCTATAACATCCCCTTCCTTCTCACAAATGCTTTCTATATGAATTCAGCCTTCCTATCAGTGATGTTACTTCCCATGGAATCCTTCACAGCACAGTCTTTTCCACCTTCCTTTCCTTAAAAAGGTTTATTTTTATTTACTGTGTATGAGTGTTTTGCCAGCCTCTGGAGGGCAGAAGAGGGCATCTGATCTCCTGGAACTAGAATTAAAGATGGGCTGTGAGCTGCCATATTGGTGCTGGGTTCAGAACCTGGTTCCTCTAGGAAAGCAGCCAGTGCTCTTGACCACTGAGCCATTTCTTCAGCCCCACACTTCCCTTTCTTTAACATAAGCATAGAGGACAAGGACAAAGAGACCATATCCATGAATCATTCTGAATTATCTTTCTGGCTGTGGAAATTCAGCTGTCTCTCTTTCTGACATTTCAGCTACTCTTGTTCTGTGTCCTTTTTTGTTTACTTAGTGAATATGGCCGATCATGTCAGTGATTCCAGAGACGCCCAGTGATCCCACTGAGCCCCAGTTTCACCTCATGCTTGGATCCCAGCATCTATGTCTACTCTCACTGATTCTGAGGGTCCCATTCCTCCATAATTTTTTCACGTCAATTATCCTACGTTAATTACATCTACCCTGTGATTTACTTCTATAACAGCCTTGCTCTTTTGTCTGCAAACTTCCTTCCCATCTCCTCTCAGCCAGTACAGCCTTCCATGGTGACACAGTCAGCTGTCATTTTTTTTGTTCCTTAAAATTTCCCACTGACCTTGAACTTCCAGTTGCTTCCTTGTTGGGCTGAGCAGTATTGCTAGAGAAAGCTGTACTGATTGAGCCTGCCACAGATTCATCCAGGCTGAGCCATGGCTTCCGCTCAGCACTTCTTTTATTTCTCCCCTGCTGACTCACTGCTCATCCCACACAGCAGTTTCTCCAAACATTTTTAACTCTCTTTAAGATTCAAGCTCCGCTCCAGATATGGCCCCAAAAAACCTTTCCAGTTTCATCTCGCCTGAAGTTCTTTGCCTTATACGTTATAAACATCACGATTGCTCCCCCTTTTATACATGCCAATGAAAATGCCACCTAATGCCTTTCTTAAAGAGACCTCAGTTTGCTGTAAATACCCATGCAACTTTTCATTACTTTTTATTAGACTTAGGAGATATTTCCTCATACTTGTTTCACGTAGCCTTTGGCTGGCCTCAAACTTGCAGGTCTCAGACTTGCTATAGAGCTAATGTTGGCCTTGACTTTTTCATCCTCCTGCCTCTACCTCTTAAGTGCTGTAAGTACAGGTATACAGCACAGCACCTTACTTCTTCCTTGTATTTTTAAGACGGGTTTCTCCTGTGCGGCCAAGCTGGCCTTGAGCTCATGATCCTCCGGACTTATCCAGTTTTCTGAGTGCTAGGGTCATAGGCATGCATCACCACATCTAGTATCCCTTCCTCTTTTGTTTCTTACAACTCCTATTATGTATATTAAGATCACATTAAATAACCACTAGCTTCTTAAATCAAACAAACCGATGTTAGTATTTTACTAGGCTCAGCCACACAGTATCTGGGAATGAAAATAATTCCTAATTTAAATATTTAACAATGATGTTGAGGATTACAATGTTGCTGTGAAAACAAGATTTATTAATTAAGAAATTTATTCAAGGCACATGCATTCAGGGGCCTTTTTATTGGGGTTAAATAAATGTTAGGGTTAAACCAGTAAGGTGAGGAACCTGAAGGAGGGTAGAGAGCCTACAGCTGCGGAATGAGACAGCCCAGCTGACCAGATAAGAAGACTAGGGCTCCAGAAAAACAGCAAAGCTGGCCTAGGCAGGCTCCGGGCAGTTCCTGTAGAGAACTTCCCTGAAGAGCCTCCGGAAGGCACTGCTACCTTTTCTCCTACGAAACGCCTTTTATTAGCATTCACCTTCACACCTATTGTGTCTGATGTATCTGATTGTAACCGATTGCACTGTGGGTAGGAATGGCTTCCAAGGAAGCCTCTGTCTGTTCCAGGAAAGGGACTACCCTGACACCTCACAGTCTGTTAAGAGGGAGAGAAATGGCTGTCCAGATCCTGGGGGGAGGCTTTGCTGTTGCCAGTGGACTGTTTGGTCTTCATGCTGGAGGGTGAGTGCTGTGGGATGGTCTGTATGGCACATGTGTTGCTCTGATTGGTCAATAAATAAAACACTGATTGGCCAGTGGCTAGGCAGGAAGTATAGGCGGGACTAACAGAGAGGAGAAAAGAACAGGAAGGTGGAAGGAGAGCCAGCCAGCCGCCGCCAGGACAAGCAGCACGAGCCATGTGGCAAGGTATAGATTTATAGAAATGGATTAATTTAAGATATAAGGACAGTTAGCAAGAAGCCTGCCATGGCCATACAGTTTGTAAGCAATATAAGTCTCTGTGTTTACTCGGTTGGGTCTGAGCGACTGTGGGACTGGCAGGTGAGAGAGATTTATCCTGACGTGGGCCAGGCAGGAAAACTCTAGCAACAGGTAAGCTTAGTTTTTGCTCACTTATCTGCTGACAATAAACCTGGACTGCTTGTCTACCTGTAGTCTGATGTGAGTTCCTCTCCATGAGGGACACAGGAGCTAAGACTGCTGCTTAACTTGGAATTAGATGGAATTCAGAAGGAGGGATCTCCCCATAACCTTTTGGCCTATAGTTACATGGTCTATAAACAAGATTTCTCACAGCTGTGGAGGCTAGAAATCCAATATCAAAGGGTATGTATATAAGTTCAGTATTTGGTGGGATCTTGTTTCTTGGTTCATAGTTGGAGACCTTAAATATGTCTTCACACTGGGCAATAGAGCCATTCATAATGACTCTGGCATTATAGCATCAATTCCTAATACCATCACCATGGAGATGAGAATTTCAAAATATGAATTGAGGTAGACAAATATTTAGACTATTATCTATCATCTATCTATCTATCTATCTATCTATCTATCTATCTATCTATCTATCCATCCATCTATCTATCTCCGTCTACAACAATTTATTTCAACCCCATTAACTGATCAGCCTAATTAACTATACTACAGTGAAACTGAGTGAAAGAATGTTTTGTTGCAGGCATGGTAGTGTTATCTCTAATCTCCACACTAAGAAAGTGGAGTAAGGGGTGCTGAGAGTTTTGGGTGTGCATGGGCTGCATGTCAAATTGAAGTCAGCCTAGACAACATAGTAGGAACTTGTCACAGCAAATATAAAAAAGAAAATGAGCAAAAGTGAGTGATGGTTCAGTTAACTGAGTTTGTTTCCTGAATTCACTGCTGCTTAGACTTCTATTTTTGTGACAAGAAAGTTAACATGGGATTTATAATCTTGGCCATTTGTAACTGTATAAAGTGAACGTATGTGTATGTTCATACTACATGGCAGCAAATAATGTTTTCATCCCTCACTCTGACATTGATAACCACTACTACATTTTCTATTGCAACTTAGACATATCTTGCAAGTAGAAAAGTAGTGGCTACCTCCCCGAGACTGGCTTATTTAACCTGGTGTATCTTTAAGGCTTTCATCCATGTTGTAGCAGGTGACAGGATTTCCTTCCCTTTCAAGGATAAATAATATTCCATTGTAGTCTAGCACTACATTTGTTTACCAAACCTCTTTCCATAGACATTTTATCTGCCTCTCAGCCACTGTGAATACTGCTACGATGAATATGAGTGTATACACATCTCTTTAAGACCCTGTGCTGTTTGGTTGTTGTTCTGATGTTTTGGTACCTGGGCTCCCTTTGCAGCCCAGGCTGTTCTCATAATCCTCTGACCTTACCTTCTTGAGGACTGACATTCTAGGGATGCACAACCACATTCTGCTCAAGATCCTGTTTTTTTTTTTTTTTAGTTTAGAAAATACTTATTTAATTTTAATTATGTGGATATACATGTATCTTTATTTGGATATATGCACACAAGTACAGATACTCCTTTTTTTTTTTGGTTTTTCGAGACAGGGTTTCTCTGTGTAGCTTTGCACCTTTCCTGGAACTCACTTTGGAGACCAGGCTGGCCTCGAACTCACAGAGATCCGCCTGGCTCTGCCTCCCGAGTGCTGGGATTAAAGGCATGCGCCGCCACCGCCCGGCAAGTACAGATACTCCTAAAGGCCAAAACAGACTATCAGATTCCCTGAAGCTGGAGTTATAGGTGGTTGTGAGCCACTAGATGTGGTTGCTGGGAACTGAACTTGAATCCTCCACAAGAGCAGTATGTGCTCTTATCTGCTGAGCTCTCTCTCCAACCCCTCCAGTTTTTAAATCATTGGGATATATATGCAGAGGTGGTATTGCTAGATTATATGATAGTTTCATTTTTAATTTTATAAGACTTTGTGACCTACACTCTGTCTTGCAACTTGGGTAGGACTGGTCTTACCACCTAGACCCAGGGATGAATACTAGAACTTCACACATCAAAATATTCTCATTAACTGTAGCTACTGATTCACTCTGGACATGTATGTCTAAATCTGACTGCTACCACCAGGGAAGAAGTGTCCATTTTCTTTTGAGGTTGCTAATCTGGCAAAGAGTAGGGCTGTTCCTTTTCCTAATCATTCTTTTTACCATGTCGGGGGAATCCATCAGAAAACAGCCCGTGCAGGCAGGAGGAACCAGAGCTGAAACAGCAAACCACACTGGATGTAATTGAAAGAGTTATTGTTTATAAAATTGTTTATATATTATAAAACTAATCATTTTTAGTTTTATAAACCAGAAAATTTACTTTCTTCTTTTCTTTAGCTAAATTAAGTTCAGCTCTTTCCATATGTCCCTCTTAGTATAGTCTAGATTTTATCAAATAGTACTTTGGCAATTTTTTCCCCTCTATCTCATTTATCTTCCATTTTGCCCCCTCATGTATTTTGGGTCAATTTAGCCCACCTACTTCATATCAAATGCTGTCAGAGAGCCTCATAGAAAGCCAGAAGGCAAGTGCATGTACGATTTGATTTCAAGGGGCAATAACTAGTAAGGAGAGAGGAATCATGGGACACGGTCATGGAGAGTGACGTGGGTGGGCTGCTTACTAGAAGGTGGTAAAGAAAGTTTCTTTGAGAATTCTGAAAGGTTGCTTGGGTAAAAAGAGAGAACCAACTATGCAAAGTGTCAGAGAACAAGACAGAGTGGCCCCGAGGCAGGAACAGCCTTGGAGTGGCTCAGTAGTCGTAGAACGAGAGCACTAATGTGACTAGAGTGCTTGCAGAATGGAGCAAAAAACCACAGCCAAGACGAAGGGGCAGACCACTCAGAGACAGTCATCTGCTGGAACCTACCTGGGGTTGTCATCACATCGACTGAGCATGTCTGGGACTGAGCTTTTTACTTCCTCCCATCTACCAACTTCTTATTACTTCTCTCCTGAGGAGAAGCAACTGTTATCTATACAGGCACTCAAAGTAGGTCTGCTACTGTCATCCTTAGCCTCCCCTTTTTCTTCATGGCTTAATATGATCAGTAACTCATTCTGATCAAGTTTTTCCTTAAATATAGCATGAATCTCCTCTCCATCCTTTCTGGCGCTGCCTTAGTTCAGGCTTATATTTGTCTCCTGGGAAGTGCAACAGCTCCTCTGCCTCCTTTTCTGTGCCCATGTGGTTCATCCTTTATATCATTGTGACATTGCTAAAATAGGACTTTGTTATCTGGTTACATAAAATCCTTTAAGTAACTCCCACTGTCTGTTGTTCAATCATCTTAGCATAAATAAAAGGTCTCTCATAGCATGGCTCTTGCATACCTCCTGATTCCTTCTTTCTCCATCTGCCACTTTATTGGCTGAATGCAAGCTGGACCACAGGATTCCTTTCTCTGTGCACTGGACATTTGATTCTACAACTAGAATGACCAGTTTTCAGTTTGTAGATGAAGTAATCTGAAAGACTCACAGGCTACTATCTGGGGAAACTACCCACTGAGAAATGGTTAGCTCCTGAGGGCTCTAGACTCATCCATGGATGTAGTCATGGTACCACTGATGTGGTTGGTCATAATAACATGATGTTATTGGTAGATGGTGAAAAGGAGGAGGTGATGCCTAGTTAGAGGAAGTAGGTCACAGAGGGTATGCCCCGGAGAGATTTAGTTTGTTCTGACCTTCTTTGCTTCTTGACTGCTGTGAGATGAGCAGGTCAGCTTCACCATGCCTTGCTCTGTTGGCTGGCCTAGAATTTGATGTGAAAACCAAGCTGGATTTGTTTTTTTTTTCCATTTTATTTTTGTTTGTTTGTTTTCGAGACAGGGTTTCTCTGTGTAGCTTTGCGCCTTTCCTGGAGCTCACTTGGTAGTCCAGGCTGGCCTCGAACTCACAGAGATCCGCCTGCCTCTGCCTCCCGAGTGCTGGGATTAAAGGCGTGCGCCACCACCGCCCAGCCCAAGCTGGATTTGTAACTGAAATGATCCCCTACCTCTGCCTCTGTAGATTCTATTTCTAGCCACTCATCTTCCAGCAGTATTTACATTGTTTTCATATCTATCTCTTGATTTTAAAGTTCTTGATAGGAAGTGATTGTTTTTACTGACTTGCTTTTTCTCTCCAGTGCCTATCAGAATGTGGTATAATATATATGATTATTTGATGGTTATTAATTAATGATGTTGTAGTCTTTGTGAAAAACTTCATTTCAAAACATAACCGAACAGGTTCAAGAACATAGTGCTATTTTGAAAGTAGATTAGATTTTTATTTCTGCCATTTTAATTATCCTTGTATAAAAAGATTAAAGTGAACTTAAAGATGCACAGAAGCATGGATGGACTGATACCCATATATTTCTTAGAAGTTTATCTATAACCTATCTGTCTAACTTATTTAGGGCATTGTTTTCAAATTTATTTTTCCAATTAATAAAATTCTGTTCTTTGTAGTTATTACTCCATGGGGTGCAAGCACAAAATTTAAAACTTCAATTAAATTACATAAAACAAAACAGCAGCAGCTAAAATAACACATTTGAAAAAAATCTCAGTTTAAAATGATGGCCCAGTGAGGAAGGGCAATTTAAAAAGATATACACACATAGTAGAAGCTTGGAGAAAAAAAATGTTGATGATTTAAGAGTAACCATTGTATCATGAAAAGCAAATGTGAATTCATACTTCCTCTTCGTACCTGGAGTGCATTACTTCGTCTCTAGTTGTGTAGAAGGTCAATATTCACATCACAGTTGCAGATGTCACTGAATCAAAATGTCACTCATGGCGGAAACATTGCATTTGCAACAGCAGTGCTAAGAACTCTCAGGACCGTGTGTGAAGCCTCACCCAGAGGGATCTGCATTCCTCCATCACACTGCAGATGTGTGAGAAGCCTCACTCAGAGGGATGTGCATTTCTCCAGCACACTGCAGATGTGTGAGAAGCCTCACTCAGAGGGAACTGCATTCCTCCATCACACTGCAGATGTGTGTGAAGCCAGAGGGATCTGCATTTCTCCATCACACTGCAGATGTGTGTGAAGCCTCACCCAGAGGGATGTGCATTTCTCCAGCACACTATAGGGATCTGCATTTCTCCAGCACACTGCAGATGTGTGAGAAGCCTCACCCAGAGGGAACTGCATTTCTCCAGCACACTGCAGATATGTGAGAAGCCTCACCCAGGGGGATCTGCATTTCTCCATCACAGTGTAGATGTGTGTGAAGCCTCACCCAGAGGGAACTGCATTTCTCCAGCACAGTGTAGAAGTCTATCTAACACAAGATGCTGCCTGCCTTGGTCTTCAGTGTTTTGAAATAACCAGAGATCTTCTATTCCTATTTCATTGTAAATAACGCTGTGTTGGGTGTTTGGTTAAAAAGTGGAGGGTGAGAAGGAGAGAGGTGGCTCAGCGGTTAACAGCACTGCCTGATGTCCTGGAGAAACCGGGTTCAGTTCCCAGGTCATCCAGAGTCTGATCATGCCAGGCTAATAAATAAATAAATAAATAAATAAATAAATAAATAAATAGTGGAGGGTGAGTGAAAACGACTTATTGAGTCAATGAAAAAGAAATCTGACCAATGAGAGAAGAGATATAAAGGCCAATCTGTTGATCTATATAGTTCCAGCAGTTGGTGGTGGCAGGTTTTTTAATCTAAATATGTTGTTCTTACAGAAAAGCATTGTTGTTCAAATGCCTTGAAGCAAGTAGATTTTGTGAGCTTCTGGATAGACTTTCAGGTGGCTTCCCAACTCTTTAGTAAAGTAGACATTTATTGAGAATCTGTTATACTCAAGACCTGATGGAGGTAGACGGCACAAGGCAGAAGGCAGAGTCAGCTATATTAGCTGTCTGCTGGGAATTCCCACTCCATTGGGTTGAAGAAGGTGTGTACATCCAACTTAGTGAATACATACATTTACCTTATTAGAGTGAAAAAAAGAGAGTTATGAATTAACATAGCATAGTCAGAATGGGGAGAAAATGGATTAAGCTAGTTTTAGATGATGAAAATGGATGAAAAAGTTAGCAGAATTTGAAAACTGATTTTATGAGCTCATAGAACATAATGGCCATGAGGAACAAGTCAGTTTTTTTTCTAAAGAAATTCAGAAAGTCTCAGAACTTGGAGACACTCTTTACCATTGAAAACAAGAATGAATCATACAGTTGCAAACAGGAGATACTGGGTAGATATTTTTACAACAACAGTTAAAACTTCTTGGTTCTCTTTTCTTTCCCATACATAACCCAGAAGTGATGCAAAGATTTCATTCCCAGGCACAAAAGTAGAGCATGTTCTCTAGGCACTGGGTTCTCATGTAGTGCATGTCTATGTTTGTCTACTAAGAATGACATTTGGGTCTATTTTGATTTGGACAGAAAGTATTCCTCAGGGGAGCCAGGAGGGGTGTGTGTGTGTGTGTGTGTGTGTGTGTGTGTGTGTGTGTGTGTGAGAGAGAGAGAGAGAGAGAGAGAGAGAGAGAGAGAGAGAGAGAGAGAGATCCTTCCAAAAGGCACTTTGGGAAGGTAATTGGATTGTAAGAACTCTGTCTTCTTGAGTGGTTTAATCCCCAAGTGAATGCAAAGTGTAAGGGCATTGCTAATCATTTAAGGAAGGAGGAGGTGGGCCTAATGGGAAGAAGCAGGCCCCTGGCAGGGATGTTCTTGAGAAGCAGATCTAGTCCCCAGCCTCCTTGAGTCTCTCTTGGTGTTGCCTAGCTTCCATCAGGTGAGCAGCTGTACTTTGCCACATGTTCATGATCAGGGTGTTTCAGTCTTGTCTCAGGACCACAGCAGTAGAGCTGTTGGTCCATGGAATAAGACTTCTGAAACTTGAAGCCTAAATAAAACATTTTCTTTTAAATAACTTCTCTCAGTTGTTTGTGCCAGAAATGAGAAAGCTAATACAGGACTCAGCCATGTCAAACTGACCAGCTGATAAATTCTGCCTCAATACGTTGCTTCTAAATAGCTGTTCCAAGCACACACTCTACCACACACATGCTCTCCCACATCACACATGCACCACACACACACACACACACACACACACACAGAGGCACGGACACACATCACAAATGCACCACATACACATCACATGCACCATATACACACACATCACACATGCACCACACACACACCACACATGCACACCCCCCCACCACACTGAAATCACACTAAGATGTGAATGAGCAACAGCTTTTTTTTTTTCAGAAGAAAGCCTCTAATCAGAAAAGCAGAGGATGTGAAGTCAAGAAGGAAAACTGTGGGAAGGACAAAGGAAGAACTGGAGGGAAGGGAATGGGGTTGACCAAATACATTCTATACATTACAAATATTAAATAAGATGCCTTTCTAAAAGAAAAGTAAGGCAATAGATAGAGACAGATAGACAGACAGACACACACACAGAGTGACAAGGATAGAGAGTGACAGAGATGGAGATACTGAGTCAGAGAGAGAGAGAGAAAGACAGACAGACAGAGACAGAGATACACAGAGAGACAGACAGAAAGACAGGGTGCCCCAAAGAGAGCAACAGTGAGAGTGAAGAGAACTACCCAGTAACTTAGGGGAGTCTGAAGATGTAGGCAATGATGCTTTGGCATCAAAGTCAAACCACTAACAAAGAGTACTTAGAAAGCAGAGGATCTGTGGATTAAGAACAGGATGAAATTAAAAAGCATGCTCGGAAAACAAAATGAAAAGAGGTCTTGAGAATTAAACACAATATATTAGAACAATGATATTTAAATAGAAATTTGACAGGTTGAGGTCATGTCCCTGAACGTAGAGGGAAAAGACAAATAAAGGGACAAAAGCCGGTAAGATCTGAACACGGCTGGGGAGATGGTTTAGTAGATGAGAGTGATTGCCACACAAGCATGAGGACCCAAGTTGGAGTCCCTAGCACCCATAAAAAGGCTTTGTATGGCTGCTTATGGCACTCACATTGAGCGACAGAGACAGATCCCAGGAGTTAGCAGGCCAGTTAGCCTAGCTGAGGTGGGGAGTTTCAGTTTCAGTGAGAGATTCTGTCTTAAATGGTTAAGGTGGAGTGGAGTTGGCATTTTCTTTGGGCCATCAACCAGCTCCCAAATAAAGACACGGAGACTTATTATTAATTAGGAATGCTCAACCTTAACTTAGGCTTGTCCCACTAGCTCTTTCAACTTGATTTTCATTCTACAGTTCTATTCATCTACATTTTGCCTTGGGGCCTTTTGCCTTACCACAGCGTTTCATTTCCCGGGGAAACAAAAGCATAACCTTTGCCCAAATTCAATTTATTTTCTGGATTCCATTTTAAAGTTAAGACATCCCTGAATATCTAGGGAAAGAAGAAAGCTGTCATTAGCTTATCAGCATTCAAACAATTCAAAGCCAACAAAACACCATCCAGGATCCAGGCTCCCTGTGTATTTCTCAACTTTATGTGGATTATTTTTTGTATTACTTTACTTAATTATTTTTAAACTATTTATTTTTTTCTATGACTGTCTATACCCATTTTCTTTTCTTTCTCAAGCACACTGTAACCTGTTTAAAGATTTTTTTTCAGTCTGGACCTGTTTTATTGTGCACTTGTAGTGTTCTCTGACTGTGTGAACCACACCTTAAACTGCTTAGCAGCAGCTCAGCCCTCTGCTGTGCAGGTCTGGAGGTGGGCTCCATCGCTTTCAGGTCAGTGAGAGATGAGCTCTACACACCTGTGGGCCTGACTGAGAGCTGCATTTAACCACCCCAGCTCTAAGAAGTTGATATCCACACTTGGCAGGTGTTTTTACTTAGCAGGTTGGTTGCTCAACTGGTCTGCTGAACAGCAGTGCCTCTTAAAGAAGCCATATCCTTTTTTTTTTCAGTTTCCTTGGGCCCTATGTCAAAATTTAGGACCCACATTGGGTGCCATTTGGAGTTGGAATTTTCTTTGGGCCACCAAATAGTTCCCAAATAAAGACACTGAGAACTATTATTAATTATGAATACTCAGCCCTAGCTTATGCTTGTCCCATTAGCTCTTTTAGCTTAATTTAACCTGTTTCTATTCATCTATGTTTTACCTCAGAGCTTTTTACCTTTCTTTCATTCTGTATGTCCTATTTTTCTGCTTTCTCTATGTCTGTCTGTCTGGTCCCTGGTGTTTCCCTATTGTCTTCTTTCCTTTCTTCTGCCCTGAGCCTGAATTCCTCCTCTTACTTATTCTTCCTGCCTGGGCATCCCACCTATACCTCCTCCCTTGCTATTTATTGGTCATTCATCTCTTTATTAGACCAATCAAGTGCCTTAGGCAGGCAAGGTGAAACAGCAACACATGTTTACATAATTAAACAAATATTCCACAACATAAACAAATACAACACATCTTTGCATGGTTAAACAAATGTAACACATCTTTGCATAGTTAAACAAATATTCCACTACAGTGCAGCGGGCAAGAAAAAAAAGTCTTCCTCAGGCTTCTGCATGTGTG
>CABHPQ010174477.1:0-19585 GCA_902168405.1 Peromyscus aztecus
AAAAAGAAAAGAATGATGGGATCCCACAATGATGATTCCACCTGGACTATGGTAAAGCCATTAAGCTGTTTAACACCACGGAAAGATCAACTTTGGACTACAAACTATTCAGGACAATTTCAAGATGGCTAGCTGAGATGATCCAGATTCATAAACTACTCGAACAAGGACTTGAGACAAGACTTGTACTTTCCCATTATGCAGGACTGGACAAATGATACAGCTAACTCTCTTAGGACTTGACAATTAACCCAAAAATCTTCTTTTCAGGATCCCTTAAAGATGTCTTTGCCCCCAGAAAGAAGGAAGTAATTTTATGAAAACAACGCCCACATTCCCAAGATGTGGGATGGGAGGTTTTGGTTGTTTAATAGGTTATGGATATTGTAATTGTTTATGATGGTTGGTTACAAGTTGTTAATTGTTAATGGTCAGGAAAAAAGTTGAACAAGGTGATTAGATTCAGAGTTTTTGTTTAAAAAAGAAAAAAGAGTATAGATTTGAGGTAGATCATTGAATCTACTCTGAGAAAAAATAAATAAATAATAGAATAAATGGGTAGATCATTGAATCTACTCTAAAAAGAAAAAACAAAGAATATGGATATGATAAGTTTAAGGTCAATTATTGAATCTACTTTTAAAAAGGAACTACTTGTTTTAAATAGAATAAGGAATGAAATTTTTTGTCTGAGTTTATCAAATGTTACTAAATTGGACATTGTTAATATATATAATGGAGTTGTTTTCTGAATCTGTCTAAATATAATGAACTAGACATTGTTAATGTAATTCTTGACTGTAATTATTTTAGACAAAAAGGGGAAATGTGGTGATATATTGTGTCCCCCAATATATTGTGCATCCTAATAAATTTATCTGGGGTCAGAGGGCAGAACAGCCACTAGATAGACATAGAGGCCAGAAAATGGTGGCACATATGCCTTTAATCCTATCACTTGGGAGGCAGAGATCCATCCGAATCTCTGTGAGTTCAAAATCACACTGGAAGCAGCCAGGCATGGTGACACATGCCTTTAATCCCAGGAAGTGATGGCAGGAAGCAGAAAGGTATGTAAGGCATGAAAACCAGGAACTAGAGCTTGGTTAAGCTTTTAGGCTTTTAGCAGCAGTTCAGCTGAGATTCCATTCTGGATGAGGACTCAGAGGCTTTCAGTCTGAGGAAACAAGATCAGCTGAGGAATTGGCAAGGTGAGGAAGCTGTGGCTTATTCTGCTTCTCTGATCTTCCAGCATTCACTCCAATACCTGGCTCTGGGTTTGTTTTTATTAATAAGACCTGTTAAAATTCCTGCTACAGGCATGATTTATGCTGCATAACTTGTACTGACGCTACTTTATATGTTATTTTGAAGATTGTATCAGCTATCATAATTAATGTTGTTTGTAAAGTGAAAAGTATTAGTGCAGAAATTAGATTCATTTAAAAATTTAAAGACCTCAGTTGCACTATTATATTGAGAATATTCCATTGCCCTTAATGTCAGAAAACTAATGTCAAGATGATGGTATCATTCCTTTCTGTTAAATTGTTATCCTATTTTGGTGCCAGAGATTATCTTTTTATATGATCCTTTGTCTAAAATTAATATTAGTTAATATAAAAGCATCATATTCAGAGCAGATGAATAAGAATAAATAACTCAGGGTCAGGAAGATGGCTCGACGAGGAAAGTGCTCATCACTCAAGTCTGATGACGTTCATTGATTGCTGGAATCCAAGTAAGTGGGGAAGGAGAAAATGACTTAACAAAGTTGTTCTCTGACCTCTGCATGTGCTGTGCATAGTGGCACAGACCTAAGCATGCATGCCTGCACACATATAGACACACAGATGCACACACACATACAGCCATCATACAGATAAACAGTACAAATAAGTATCTTTAAAAAGAATAAATAATTTATTGTTGTATTCTCAATTAGGACTCAGGCAGATGCATACACATATACATATATATTCTCATATAATTCACCAAGTTGATGAGCAGTGGAATATTTCTAGCATTTATTTCAAAAGCACAAATGCTTAACAGGGAAATTCAAGTTGGTCTATTGAGAGATTATTTTGTGTCAAAGATTGTTATCCTGCATACTAAATATACATGCTATCTCATTCAGTTGTGCCCCTCCCATAAGACAATTGGTTTCGTTCCCATTTTAAAAGAAAAAAAGACCAGGCTGATGAATTATTTACCTATGTCACATGATTAGTAAATGATACATTGTAAATTCAAATTTAGGTATTTTTTATTTCTGATTTCATAGACTAGGATTGACAGACAACTCTTTAATAGGCCTTTCACTGGATAGTAACTTATTCTGTTTCATGTTAACTCCAGAAAGAATGTTTCCTGTACAATGCATAGGACTTGTGTGCTATCAGATTCTTTTCTCATGAATTGACTAGAAATTAGTGTTCAGAACAGGGCTACCTCAGAGCTCAGTCCCTGCTGTTCTGAACAAGGTCATTCAAAGTACTTAAGAAATGCTCCTTCGTATTTATTTGTTCTACAAAAAAGTAAAATACCATTGTATTACCTGCTTTCCTTGGTGCTATGATAACATACTCAGAAGATGTAAGTAAAAGGAGAAGGGCTAATGCCAGCAACTGGACACATTGTTTCCACAGTAAAGAAGCAGAAAACAATAAATAAAAATGTTCAGCACAAGCTCCCAGCTGCATACAGTCCAGGATCCCAGCCCATAGAATGGTCCTGCCCACCTTCAGGTTCAATTAACCCCATCTAGATAAGCCCTTACAGGCATGCCCAGAAGGTAGCCTCATTAGTGATTCTCGATTCCCTCAAGCTGACAGTCAATATTAACCATCGCACTAGTTCAGCAGGAACAGAACACACTCATATTCACAGACACACACCAGGACAAGTCTATTTCACATGATAAATTTTTCGTTGAAAATTTTGAGGAGACCAAGGAAATCGGCCATGTTCCTAGATAATAAGCACATGCTCACTATGTGTATAAGCTGTGTTCAGTTTGGATTTAAACCTGTAGTGAATTTTTAATTTGTTGATTTTATTTCAGCAAGTAATTTTCCCTCATGTCTAGATGGGTGAGGAAATCGAAGTTCATTTTGACTCAAACACATTATTCAAAAGCATTTCTTGAAAAGAACAGATAGTTTATTTTGAGCAATCTGACGGGGAAACAAACAGTACTTTGTCTTTGGAGATCTTCTCCCTTTGGCGACTGAGGTGTGTCATGAAGTTTTCTCCATCAGTTCTCTCTCGAGCATTTGAGGTTCAATCACACTCTTCAGGGTATTTATAACACTCTTTAAAAAACTCATGGTTCTGATTTGGCTTCTTTTGTCATTTGGGCTTCAAGATTTTTAAGTTCATTTTTGCCCTAGTGAATAACTGGTGAAATTTCCAAGTGGACATTATGTACAGGATGATGAGCAGAAGGGCAGCTTTGACTTATGGTCTTACCTAAAAGCTGATGAAACGTTAGAGGGACATGTCCTCTTACAACACACATCCTAACCCTGATAATGTCTTATTACTTTCTATAAAGATGTCTACCAGGAGAGGAATGCTGCTTTCAATGTCGAAGTATACTCTTTATTGAGTTTTAAAGGAACTTCCTTAAAAGTAGTTCTGTTTTATTCTATTTCAGGGCTAATGTTGAAGTATTACAACTTTTTTTTTCCTGAATTTGTATATTCATGTGTGTATGTATTTTTGCATGTATACATATGTGTGTGGTGCCCTGTGTATAGTGTGTGTTCATGCACGAAAAGCAACAGGACAACTTGGGATTCCTTTATCAGGTTTCTCTCCTTTTCATTTTTGTTTTGTTTTAGAGACAACAGCTTTCACTATCCAAGAGCTTGCCAAGTAGGCTAGACTGGTTGACCAGCTAAGTCATGGCCTCCTCATGTATTGGCCTCTCCAGCATTGAGATTTTAAGCACCTGGCTTTTCATTTGAGTTCTGGGAACTAAATCTCATCCTTAGCTTGCAAGGAAAACATCTTACTCAGTCAACTAGCCTTAGCTCGATAACTTAATTGAAAGATCTATCTGATAAAACGCCAGCTCTTGCCAGTAGTAGATGAAACCCAAACAACCCAAGTAATTTTTTTTTTACTTTTAATATATGGAAAGACAGAAAATAGGAGATTACAAGTCATACCATGATCTTGAAAAAATAATTCCCAAGAAACACCAATCAAAAACATCAAATAAAGAGTATAAATTTACCTTTATCTTTCCCCTCATATATGATTCATCTATTTAGCTGAGAAAATTTTTGGAAAGAAAGAACATTTGGATAAGAAGGTGTGAAGAAATTCCTGTTATATAAAGAGTTTACTTAGTTTAACTCATGTGACATGGCCAAGGGACTAAGGTCTTGCATTCCAGGAATGAAAACTGACTCCATTGGAATCATCAGCAGAAGAAACAACAGATAGACTAGAGCATCAGACATATGGAGATCCATAGGTCCTGAGCAATTAGTCACTAATGTCTACCACAATGGAGTGATTTCCATATTGAAAACTCTCAGAATATAGATTTTGTTTTGAGAAATTAGATAAACACAATTAGCATTACCCACTTAATATATCTATTGTGCATACCTTGGGATGCTAGTAGAAAGGGATGCTATTCTATCTAGTTGAACACCACCAGAGGTGCCGGTGTTCATGATAGATGAGGTTCAGAGATGAACTAGAAGAATGCTCAGTTCCCTACACACAGTAGAATAAATACCGATTTTCCAAGATTCTGGACCACGACAGCAGAGCCTGTGAATGACACTTTCTATGGCAAAGGAAATTGTGCAGATGTGATCTTGATGTGGAGAGTCTATTGCAGAAGGAAAGAAGGCCATCTGACAGAGCAGATGGGAGCCCAAGGAAGCAGAGGCAGACAGAAAAGATGGTACAAGCCTGGCTGTGAAGATGAAGGAAGGGGGTATGAGCCAAAGAATCTTAGGAATGTGGTTATAGAAGATAGGAAAAACAGGGGCAGGTTTCTCCTCCATAGCCTTCCTTGAGAGCAAGGACCTGCTCTCAACTTAAAATATACAAGATATTTTTTCAGTTGTTTCAAGACATTAAGTTTTTGGGAACTTCTTATAGGGGTTAGGGACTATTAGTACATCACTTGTGAAAACATATAAGAATATTGATTCTAATAAATTCTACAACACTGACTAGCCCTGAACATGGGCAGACAGGGACTTGTGTCATGTATAATCAGAGAGGAAGAAGGAGGAAAGATAGGAGAGAGAGAACTTGAGTGATTATGTAACAACGGCATAAGGCTATTGTTACACTTAGTGTTCAGTTCACTAATACCCTTTCCTACAAATGTATATATATATATATCTAGAGGGAATATCACCACTCCTATAAAAAGAGAAGTGACTTTTTTTGAGCAAGAACATTTAAATTGTTTGACAGACCGCTACTGTAAAACTTCTGAGATGTTGAAGTTCCAAGAACTGCATGGCCTCCTACTGATATGAGCAAGAGACACTTATGTCTACTTATTGATCCCTTTATAGAAAACTAAGCTGGTAGTCGTATTAGTTCCACTTTTACCAAGAGTGTAGTAGAGTTCAAGTCCCCTGTCCGTCCATCCATGCTGTCCTCCTTACCATTAGTGCTCCTGATGATAGTCATTCTGACTGGGGCCAAGAGGCAGGGGGAGAATTTTTAAGTAGTTTTAATCTGCATTTTGCTGAAAGCTAAGGATCTTGAATTTTTTAATGTGATTCTTAACCATTCTTATTTCTTTTCTGAGAACTTTCTGTTCTGTTCCCTTGCTCCCTTTTTAATTTTTCAATTGGTTTATTCAGGTTTTTTTTTTTTGGTGTGTGTGTGTGTGTGTGTGTGTGTGTGTGTGTGTTTTCCTTTCCTGAGTTCTTTGTATACTCTAAACCCTATTTTTTGTCAGGTGTATAACTAGGAGAGATTTCTCCCATTCTGTGGGCTGCCATAGTTTCCCTTTCTGGATGTATGGAAGCTTTTTAGTTTCTTAAGATTCTATTTGTCAATTATTTGTCTCCTTTCTTCAGAAAATCCATCCTCGGGCCTGTAAGTTGAAGTATGGATAAATAAAATGCGATAATATACACAATGGAGTACTACTCAGCACAGAAAAACAATGACATCATGAGGTTTGCAGGCAAATGGATGGAACTAGAAAATATCATCCTGAGTGAGGTAACCCAGACTCAGAAAGACAAACATGGCATGTACTCACTCATAAGTCGATACTAGATGTAAAGCATGGGGCAGCTCTTTTGCCCCCCTTGCTTTGGTTATAAAAAGGCTGTGAGAAATAAACTCAGGACTGCTGTGGTATTGACTCAGAGCCCTCTTGTAACTATCCTGTGTCTCTGTAATTTTCTTTTATGTCTATGTCTCTGTTTTTCCTATCTATTATTTCTCAGTCCTCACTCCCCTATTCAGGACTGTTTGACAGGTCGGGTGGGGCCTGGCAGCTTTATGATATCATTGCCCATAGACCTAGCATATCGTATAGGCAGTACACCATTGTAGATCAAAGGGGCTGTGTCTGTATTCCTGCCTGATTCTTTTTGGATAGTGTGCAGAGTAACTTCTCCTACCAATGATGCTAGAATGTAGGGGGTGAACTCTCTATGTACATACCAGCTCAACATCCCCATTTTCAATGAGTTGTATAGGAGTTGTCTTCAGCAATGGGGCCTTGCTGTCAGTTTGTGGAGAGCAAACTATAGCCTTGGCAACAGCGTGCATTGTTTGGAGAGTCCCATGGGATCCCTTTGGCTAGCAACTCAATTAGATATAAAACAATTCCAGTACTGGAAACTTCATTTGGTGACAAGAGATGTCCACCTGGGGCTCTGTCACTCCCATTATTTGTTTAGTTCAGTTAGATGGCCTTCATATGTGTACGTATTTTGAGAGCGTCTACTGTATAGGTATCCATATTATTCCTTAAATGGCTTTTAATTTTATTTGTGTCTCTCCGTATTTCTAACCCTTGTTAAATTAAACTATATTTTCTAGCATTTTTTTTAAAAAAAGGGGGCTGATTTGAGGAATATAAAGAAAAGTTTTTATATTGTTTATGTGTGTATAACCTTAATATGCTATAAATGCTATCAATTATCATTTATTTGTCTAAATGAGATTTCAGTGAAATCTATTTTGTAACACAAAATTCTAATAGTTTTTTTTTTTAATAAAAAACCTGGAGCCAGATATTGGGGTAAATGCTGAAAAATCAGAGAGACAAAGGAAGAAGCCACTGTCACATCTTACCTCTAGGACCCCTCAGCCTGAAAAGGCTTCTAGTTCCTGTCTCCTCATGCCTTAAATACCTTTCTCTGCCAAGCCACCACTTTCTGGGGTTAAAAGCATGTGTGCTTCCCAAGCAAAGGCACAAGATCTCAAGTGCTGGGATTAAAAGTGTGTGATTCCCAAGTACTGTGATTACAGGTGTGTGTCACTACTGCCTGGCTCTGTTTCTCTCCTAGACTGAGTCAATCTCCTGTAGTCCAGGGTGGCTTTGAACTCACAGAGATCCAGACAGATCTTTGCCTCCTGAGTGCTAGGATTAAAGGTGTGTGCCACTACTATCAGACATCTCTGTTTAATCTAGTGGCTTGTTCTGTTCTCTGATCTTCAGGCAAATTTTATTAGGTTACACAATATATCACTACATTATTTTCCATGCATCTTTCTTGTTTTCCTTTTTTCCCTAGTTATAAATGTATTATATTTCCACATGTAAATCACACTGACTACAGACTAGAACAAAGGAATTCTATAATCATCAGTTGACATTAAAATAAAGTTATGTCCCTTTTACTGCATGAATCTTTGTTTTTCATAATGGTTCTAAAATGTGTTTAATCAGTAATTTTAGTTACATGTCAAAGAGGAGAAGTAAGATTCAGCCATAGAATTTAAATTACTTTAATCATATGTTTTATATTGAAATCCATGTATGGTTTTGTCTAAGAAATTATATAGACATGAATACAAATTGACTCATTTCCTAATTAGTATTTTTGATTTAAAGAATTGATAGTTAATTGAAGCTATAGGTAGTGTTCAATTGTTTCTGCCTAGGTTGTGCAGAAATCCTGGACTCGATCAAATTAAGAGATATGAAGGAGAGGAGGGATGGAGATTAAGCTGAGAGGGCAAAGAGATATAGAGTTGGGAGACAGTGGCAGAGGGCTGTCATATCATGGAATATGAGAAGGGTGAGGCATTATGTAGAGAAGGAATGGAGGAAAGGAAGAGAGGGGAGAGAAGAAATAAGAGGGAAGATTAGAATATGAACTGGTGAGAGAAGGCAGGAGATAGATGTAGCAAGGCAAAAGGAGAGAGGAAGGAATAGAACAAGATCAGAGGAAGAGAGAAAGAGAAGTGATGTGTACATCTCTCTGGATAAATAAAATATCTAGAAATAAATGTCTACAAAGCTAATGTTTAGAAAACTAAAGTATGGTCATAAAGTTCATATTATTTGTGGTATGAGACCTTAAATCAAGACTGTAGAAGCCTGTCCATGTTTCAAGAAGATGATAAAACAAGATGCTGGCGGGGCATTGGTGGCGCACGCCTTTAATCCCAGCACTCGGGAGGCAGAGCCAGGCGGATCTCTGTGAGTTCGAGGCCAGCCTGGGCTACCAAGTGAGCTCCAGGAAAGGCGCAAAACTACACAGAGAAACCCTGTCTTGGAAAAAAAACAAAACAAAACAAAACAAAACAAACAAAAAAAAAACCAAGATGCTGCGTATTTGGGGGAACGTAATACCTATCAGAGATGGAGTATGTAGAATAGACTGTAATTAGTGTTTGGTCTATTTTCCTCGTGGAACAGTAATGAAAATAGCAACACTGGGCAAGGTGAAGCTCCAAGACCTTTTCTCCTAAAATGTCCAGAGAAGCAAAGCAACCCTATTTTGTGGTGCAGTCACTGTGTTGATGTGCTGACCATCCCCCACACCCAGCACATGTGGCAAAAGAAATAGCGGTCTGTCTGCTTCATACCCAAAATTGTAATTCTTTTTTAAAAATTATTTTTATATTTATTGTTATTGTATGTGCATACTGTGTGTGTGAGGGTGTCAGATCTTGAAGTTACAGACAGTTGTGAGCTGCCGTGTGGGTGATGAGAATTGAACCCGAGTCCTCTGGAAGAGCAGCTAGTTCTCCTAACTGCTGTAATTCTTGACCATGATTTATTTGTTTGTTTGTTTATTTTAAATCCCCTCCCTCCTCTCCTCCCAGTCCCTCCCCTCTACCTCTCCAGGGTCTCTCCCTGCATCCATTCCACCTCTGTTTTATTTCAAAAATGGCAGGCCTCCCATTGATATCAACAAAACATGGCATATAAAGTTATGGTAAGACTAAGCAACTCACTTTGTGATAAGGCCAGGCAAGGCAACCCAGTATGAGGAATAAGGTCCCAAAAGTCAGCAAGAGTCATAACTATCATATATATGCAGAAGGCCTAGGTCAGTCCCAGGCAGGCTCCCTGGTTGTCCATTTAGTCTTGGTGATCTCCTCTGAGCCCAGGTTAGTTGATTCTGTGTGTTTTCTTGAGATGTCCTTGACCCCTCTGGCTCCTACAACCCTTCTTCTCACAGGATTCCCTGAGCTCCACCTAATGTTTGACTGTGTTGGCCAGAGTTTTATCACAGATTCCTGATTTAGTTAGTTATTTAGTTTAGTTATTTTTACCATTGAGTAATGTTGTAATTAAACATTTAAATATTTGTTTTTATTTTCAATTATGTGTGTATGTGTGCATGAGTTCTTGCAAGTAGAAGTGTGGGTGCCGGTAAAGTCCAGAATAGGGCATCAGATCCATCAAAGCTGGAGTTACAGGCAGTTGTCAACCACCCACCACAGATGATGGGAACTGGACTGGAATATTCTGCAAGAACAGCAAGTACTGTTAACCTTGGAGCTCTCTCTCCAGCCCTGCAATTGATTTTTAATATCATTTTATTAATATTGGTGGTGCACAGCATTCTGAAAATCTGTTATGAAGTCATCAATATGAATGATAAAAATCTATGCACATGGAAAATAAAATTCAAAACTGTTTTTAAAATCCCTCCTTTTAACAGTACAGTGCAAGAGGTATGTGCAAGTCTTATGTCTTCCCCTAACCTCTATAACTCCCTTCCTAATCAGCAATACATGATTTATTTCCTTTTTCAAAACCCTTTTCCTTTTCCAATTAGATGTTCTTTGCATATGCTGTGTCTCCTGGTAGAATACTCTTCATTCCAATTCATTTAATTAACCGCTTCTTTCCATTCAGGCTCAGCATTAACACCATTTCTTCAGGGACTTCTTTCATGACTTTTTCTACCTTATCCCCCAATCTATATTCACTTAAAGGCTTGTAATTTCTTTTCCGTTCTGATTTCAGCTTAACATTAGACATAGTCCTGATTTTTTTAAATATCTATTTTCTCCGAAAGATTGTGAGACTCATAAAATCAGAGGTTAACTACAATTACATTTCCATTTTACCCACAGTACCTTGAAAATTCCTGAACTAAAGATAGATCAGTCACAAATTTAGGTGGAGAGACTGAACTTATTTGTACTGCAGAATTTCTGAATGTGGGGAACTAAAAATCAGCCAGGCCAGTGGGATTTACAATATTCTAGGAGGGAGTAGAGGTGTTTACAGAAAATTTTATTGTTTAGACTCACAGAAGGAAGACATGGAGCATTCTCAAGGAAGTAAGCAGTCCTCTAACAGCTTGAGAATATAGACTTTGAAATTAAGAAGTTACTATTCTGTCTCCCTCTATGTTATAACAGTCTACTCATTGAGGAGGCTACTCAATGCTGTTTTAATAAAACAGAAGTATGCTCCAAAAATGAAGTTTTAGTTTGAAATTTCTGTAAGTCTGTTACAAGTAAGACTTACACTATATCTTGGCTAAGATTTTTTGAACATATTTTTGTCTCTTAAATAATATTTAAAAAAATGACCTGCTTCATTCTTTGTCAGCAAACTGAACATGACATTTTACCTCACCAGTTTCAATCATTTTCTTCTGACCTTTTATAACTATTGTCTCCCTTTCTGTGGCTTGTCTTCTTGTTCTTTGGATGTTGCATCTTACAAAACAGAAGTTTTCAATTTTAATGGCATTCTGCTTTTCCATTCTTCCTTTCAAGAATTAGGACCTTGGCACTTCCTTCACTCATGCAACAGCCAATGAACAGTCATCTAGATTGTTTCTATGTTGTTTTCTAAGATGTCCATAGTTTTGTTATATCTATATGTCTGCTACTTATTTGGATTATCTTTTTGAAGTGTCTGGGCTGTATTCTTAAATTAAAATTTTTGTATTTGGAAACACAGTTTTCTCAACATCACTTGTAAAGACTATTTTTTTCCTCTGCCAAATTCCCTTCCCTGATTTGACAATGATTAGTTAGTTGTGAATGTGTGTGTGTGTGTGTGTGTGTGTGTGTGTGTTCATGTTGGAGACTTCTGTTTCATTCATCAGTCCTTTTCATGTATAATCATATATTTTGATTACTGAAGCTCTATAGTGAACTCCAATGTTGGAAAATTTTGCTCACTATCAATATTGTGATATCTTTTCTCTTCTTCATATAAATATTAAAGTGGTTTGTTAAAATCCTCCAACAAACTTGCTGACCTTTAGAGTAAGACCATGCTGTGTCTATAGGTCAAGTAGAGTAGTGTTTAACTTCTTGACTATACAATGTGTCCCACTTCATTTTTTAAAACTGTAGTTTCATAGAATGTCATAACTTTGTTTTGAAAGTTATGGTTTTTATGGTATTATTTTATATGCCATTAGGTTTTCAAAGTGCTTATACTGCATGTATAACATGTAAAATTATCTTGTGTTCCAATAAAAATGTAGAAAATGAGTATTTTAATGAGGAAGTTGAGAAATTAGACAATAGAAGGGAGACAGCCCAATCCAGTCAACACTTCATACTAGAATCAAGTGTTTTATTACATGTAGTTCTTTATTTCCTTTCCTCCCACCCCACATCTTTCTCTCTCTTCCTCTCTCCATTCTCTGTATCCAGCCTAGATCAGAGTGGGCACATTCAACAATAAAGCATGAAAATCTATCATATAATATTTATAGCCCTTGGAAGAACAGAGCTGGTCATAGTGCTCAGCAGCATTAGCTATTATGGATCTTAGCTATGATATAAAATGTGAAATTTGTTGCTGCAGACTAGGTAGTGGTGAGGAGACAGTAGTACCTACTGACTATAATAAAAGTTCCAGATAATAAAATCTATCTAATTTATCCTGTCTATCTATCTATCTATTTATCTATCTATCTATCTATCTATCTATCTATCTATCTATCTATCACCTATCATCACCTCAAAATGCACGTGTATGGGGGCATGAATGTACTTGTCAGCTTATTGAGCTCTGTTTAAACCAAACAGCCAGATATTATTCGAGGAGTTCTCAGGAGTATTCTGCTAACACATTCAGTCTGCAGTCTCACTCTTGTAAAGCTTTTCAGTTTAGTGACCTGCAAAATGTGTCTGGAGGAAAGGCTGACCCGCTAGCTCCTCTTTAGCATGATCACATGGTTAAGTGTATTATTCTTATGGCACCACTCTCACTGAAGCATACATGGGAAATGAGTTGCTTTGACATGTGCTTAGCTAAATTGTTGAAAACAAAGCAGCAGCAAGTGTGCTGCTGTGATACACACCACCCATATAAAGCAGGATGTCTTTGATTAATGAGATCACAGGCCATACCCTAGGAGTCTGATTGTCTTAATTCAAGATGCCCAATATCCTCTCCTGACTCAATCTCCACAAAGTTACGGGTAGATTATAAGGATTAATGTTATAACACTGTAATCTATGATTTATAATTGTGTATATCTCATGAGCCTACGTTTTCAGAATGCTAATTAGTACCACCTAGCAGAACAAGAGTTATGAAGACTGTGTCCTGCATCACAGAATCTTGTTTGGTGGAATTCAGGACCCTGAATCAAAAGTCCCCTCTTTGCTTGCATGCACTGTCTATCATTCATAGCATGTGTCTTCTGATAATTCTCTTTCCACTAAAGAGACTCCTTTTTGTAGTTCTTAGGAAAAAAAAAAAAAACCAAAAAACAAAAACCTCTTTAGCATCTAACTGTAATTATGAGTTAAAGAGTTTGAAACCAAACTCTGCATAAAAAGTTTGAAACCACATTTGATACCAATGCTTTCACTCAGAAAATTCACCTTGCTTTTGTTTGTCTCTTGATACACATTATGGGATTTAGATGAGCATGTATTAATTAACAGAGGAGGACCAGGGAGAACTGGGCAGTAACACTTAGCACCAATTAATCACACCACAATAGTAACCACTGTGTTCTCAAAAAAAAAAATCAGTATTTCACATGTGTCAATAGATTAGAACTAATTTAGAAGTATAATTGATAACTCAGTTGATTACAATTGGTAATATTCATCAGAAAAATGTAACATTAATTTGGGTGATAAATGTGGATCATTTTTATAAGTTATCCATACATCAAAGCATATCTGGGAATGTATTCTTGATGTACAAATCGAGAGGAATCACTGGCAAAACTGTCCAGATTCATTGTTAAGATATAGTATGAGCATTTACAAGACAAATATATTTAACTTATAAAGACTGGATATTCTAGAACTCAATCTTTTAAATCAACATGTCTATCTACATATGTTTCCTAGACTTATTTCACAAAATACATCTTCTATGATATGGTTTAGACCAGTTGTTTTTCAGTCCTTGCTTCAATTATTTAGTCAAAAAGACAGAGATAAATGTAAGATTAAAATGAATAGCCTGGGTCAGGATGATGACTTAGCAGACATTTGCCACCAGCCCTGATGATCTGAGTTTGATCCATGGAACTCACAAAGTGGAAGAATAAGTTGTTCACTGACCTCCACATTCATGTCATGGAATGCAAACTTCTGGACCAGGATTTTTCTTTTTTTTTCTTTTTGTTTTGTTTTGTTTTAACATCTAAGTTTATTGCTAAAGACTTATTTTAAACAAAATTTCAAGTGTACAAACAAATTAGCTCACGATGTGTTACAAAGCAATTGTCTTAGGGCTTAGTATGGCTGTGAAGAGACACCATGACTATGACAACCCTTATAAATAAAAACATTTAACTGAAGGGGACTTGTAGGGAAAGAGGAACAGCTAAAGAAACCTATCCTGAGCCTAGAGCCCAGGACCAGTGAAAGAAACAGCCTAGATCTGGGGGTTTTTCTTTTAGGCCACCAACTAGCTCCTAAATCATGACACGGAGACTTCTTAGTTATGAGTGCTTAGCCTTTTCTTAGTTCTTGTTTTAATCTGTTTCTCCTTATCTATGTTCTGCCTCAAGGCTTTTCAACTTTCATTACATTTGTTTATCTTACTTTCACTGCTTCTCATGTCTGTCTGTCTGGTGGCTGTGTGACTTCTCGCCCCAGGCATCCCTGTCTCTCCCCTAGATTTTTCCTCCTACTTATTCTCTCTGCCAATCAGCCCCACCTATCCCTCTCCTGCCTAGCTATTGGCCATTCAGCTTTTTATAAGACCAGTCAGGTGCCTTAGAAAGGCAAGGTGAAACAAATACGACACATCTTTACATAATTAAACAAACGGAGCAGAAACAAATGTGACACGTCTTCACAGAGTTAAGGTAATATTCTTCAGCATAAACAAATCTTTACATAGTAAAATAGTATTCTATAATACACTCATCCCTGACACACAAAATAAATAAATATTTAAAAGTGTTCATTGGATATAATATTTATATTTCCTCAAACCTGTACATTCAACTTCATCTAATACTTTCCTGAATTTCAGTGCTCAGTTTCCTAAAAATTCAAATCTTAATAAAAATTTCAAAAATAGCGTCTGCATTGAAGACTTGCCTATTTTCTTTATGATACAGTCACTCTGACATTATCAAGGTTTACTTCAGTATTGTTGACCAGGACTCTGTGAGTGAAAACATTGCTTAAAGTATTAGTAGTTCATTTTTATACATCATTATTGTTTCCCTAAATATCTTACTTCAGAAAGGAATTTTATACTCTGACCATGCAGAGGTATTGCACATGGAATTTAGATACTAAAATGTATTCTTCTAGCAATAATGTAGTTTCATATGTAGCTGCATACATAATATTTTCTAATCTCTTGCAACTAAATACAAATAATTGTCAACTTAAAGTTAATTCAATAACCTATTTCCATCTTATTCAATCACATAAAAGAAGCCCTTATCCATTTGTGCTAGTTTCTTAAGATTGCTACAACAAATAACAAAGACTTAACGGCTTGGAACAAAAGAAGTGTATTTTCTTATGTGTCTGAAGTCAGACTTCCACATAAATCATCTTGGTAGGGAGCTAGCTTTTCTGAAGGCTTCACTGAAGTAAGCCATTTTTTCTCCAGCTGTTAAGCTTTGCTTGTATTGTATTAAGGAATTTCACTCTCTGCCTTGGTGTTCAGGTGGCTTTCTCCATGTTTTTCTTCCCTTCTCTAAGTGCTGTTGGACTCCTTGGATTTGGGCTAACCAAATCAACCCAGGATGATGTCATTTTGTGATCTCTTTTTATGGAAAAAATATTTTTTTCATATAATATTTTCTGACCATGGTTTCCTCTCTCTCATCTTTTCCCAGATCTATGTGATTTCATTCTTTACTTAGTTATATCTGTAAATCCCCTTTCAAGGAAGGTTTCATTAATGAATACCAAAAACATTCTAAGTGGAACATGACCTTTTTTAAAATTATGTCTTTTTAGAAACACAATTCAATATCTATGTATCAGCAACAGCAACTTTCTCTTTATTATGTCACTTGGTAACTTATATAAGAATTGTGGTTCAACTGATTCTTAAAGGAATGTAAAAGCAAGATATCGTTGAAGATGATACAAAGTAACCATTGAAGAATGAATGTCCTCCCCCAGCAAAAAATACAATTCTAGTATTTTCTGGTCCAGTCATACATTCTTGAAGAATTAGTTAAAAGAAAAGTTAAGGAAGTGAGATCAAGTTTGAATATAATTCAAATATCTTGAAAGCAATGAACATTTCTTTTACACACAGGTTATTCAGGAAAGGTTTCTGCCTAGTGTTTATTCTCAAGTTTTATGGCACTGTTTCTTGGGCAGTCTAGAGTAAAACATACACCGTCACAAAAGAACATCTCCAATAAAACAGAAATTTTCATCTCAATTACTTAGTAATTCATGTTGAGCAAATGTTACATGTGAGTAGCATGCATTTAATATTTTTATTGCACAAGCTGAAATTCTTGAAAGACCCCAATTTATGACACTGGACCTAAATGAAGGAATACATTGCTATCCAGCAGCATATTACACAATGTACTTTATAATCATAATCACATTAAATTATAATAAAATGAAAAATAGAACTATCCACTGACTATGACTCATAATATATTTAATTAGATTACCTTTTTTTCTTCTAGAGCCTTCCACCCTCTGAGAAGGTAACGTGTGATCTAATGTGTGACAGATGCCTTTGCTTTAATCTCTGATGATCTTACTGTTCATCCTACACTCAGTCTTAGATCACAAGGTTCAGTTCTATTTAGAGATCTTCTCTTCCTAGTTTCAGATCGACAGGTTCCCCTACTTCCCTTTCACCCCCAGTGCCTATGTGGAACACTTTTTCTTTGCTCAGTGAGTTTGCAGGTTTCTCCTTCTCTGCAGTACTCACCGATAGATTTGACCAAATAAAATAAAACAAAGCCAACCAAAACATGCTGTATTCAAAAGGTATCTTTTGGCAAAAACATGGACTTGATTATTTCATGACTTTATTGTAATGTTTTTGTCTTGTTTAAACTCGTCCAGGTGGACTAGAAGCATTCTTTCATTTCTCTCATTCCGACAATGAGTTAACACTGAATAAAAATGCTTAGTAAATATTGGCTTTATAATACAATGTAGATAATGGTAAATATAAATATCCACAACAGTGTAAAAAATATATTTGAACACCAAGAAAAGTAGGAAGGATAATTGAAACATTAGCTGCTGTGCTGGTAAACGCTGCCCCTAAAGTTGTGCAAACTTCATCTAAGGACTTCTAATTACTGTTCAACACACAGAGTTCCCCTTGACCTGGAAACAGAGACTCTTCAAGACAAAGAAAACAATGCTAACAGTTATAGCAAAGATCTGAGCTTTTTAAGCTATTTTTTTTTCATGGAAAGAAGCTTGAATTGACAACTACACTTGATGCTATCTTTTTTACATTTTTGTTTTGATTTACATTATAATCAAACAGGAATTTAGCTATTGCCAATTGCCATATCTTTATATTTGTGAGCAGCATATAAGGAAGGTCTATCTCTGACTTAAGAAAGTAAAGTAGAGGGAGACAGATAGGCAAAAGGGGTGAGGAGCTATCATCTATGTACAATAAGCCCTCAGTATTTGTCAGAGATCATATGCATGATCCTCCTCAGATGTTTAGATTTGAGTAGCTCAATTACTTAACATAAAGTAACCTCATGTTTTCAAATAAACCACACACATTCCCTCATCTATTCTTTAATCATCTAAAGATTATTTATGATCCATAATGCAACACAAATATATTTAGGTTGTTATACTGTGTTGCTTAATGAACAATGACAAGCATGTGTTCAAATTCATTACATACGCAATTTATTTTTGAATACTTTTGATCCACAATTGTTCACTATACAGAACTAAACCCAATGGATACTAAGTGATGATTGCATGCATGCATTTAACTGCAAGTGATTTGTAGACTCACACACACACACACACACACACATACACACACACACACACACACAGCTTACATATACATAAACCGTAGTTTTTAATATTAAAATCAATTAATTTTCTTCTGGTCTTCATTCAATGTAATCACTGCATAGTGGAGATTGAAAAATAAAAGCTATGCCACCAAGGTGTCCCTAGATTCCAGAAATGTAGTCAGTCTACATTACATGTTCTTACACTGGATCACTACAGTGGTATTCTGGGTGGTTAACTGCCTTCTTCTTTTGCTCTCCCATCTTCTGCTGACAATAAAATGACAGAATCATTGTTTAAGAAGCAAAGTAGGCACACACACTTTACCCCTTAAACTAATCAGTGTATTTGATGTTACCTTTACTCCTTCTATACTTTCTCCTGGCTCATAAATACCCACAGGTTCTGTCCCTTATGGGGGATTTCCTTCACCTCATTCAAATCTGTCCTCTGCATTAGAAACAACAGGATTAGAATGATGAAGATTTTCTACATCAAATGGAATAGATATAGTAAAATCAGCTGCTAGATTCATTCTAGATTACTTAGGGTTTTTAAAAAACATTCATAAAATGAATTATATAAGATGAATATTTAAAATAACAATAGTTACCAAAGAAATGAAGAGCAAACTTGTCATTGTGCTAGCCATGGCCTTCTGCCTCACCTTTTAACAGAATTTTAAAAGGTGATCACCTAAATGTTTAGAGGAATATTGGGAGTAGAAAGAGTTCTGGGTTCTTGCATGCATATTCATTACACCTTCTAATTTATTACCATGTTTACTACTAAAATTGCAGAGCAAATTATATTCTGTATCAGGCCCCAAAGGGGTTTTCATCTTCCTGGTTTGGCCGGGCACCAAAACAAAACACATTAAAGAGAAGGATTGCACTGCCGGCTGTGAATACTTAACACGATATAGAAGTTGGTGCTGCTTAAAATGAATGCTACTCAGCCTTCCAATGACAAATTAAGTCCATTCTACTCAATTTGCACCTCTGTGCATGGAGAGGTATTGCCCCAAAGAAACAGTGACGGTACCAATATGAAATGATTCTTCTCCCTGTTAATTCCCACATGGGTGATTCTGCCTGCCTCTCTAGCCTTCACCAGAACAACAACAAAATTGAGCTTGGCCTGGTACTCTTTTCTGTTTTGGTTTAAAGAAATTAAGCAAGTAATGATTGTCTGTACTAATCTTCTCTGAAATTTAACAAAACAAATCTATAATTTTACCAACATATTTACCTATGGACTAACTATATAATAGTTCCTAGAAGAAAAAATATTGCCCTGTGGTAACAAAATGCAAAATACTAGAAATCCATCTTACTGTTGGACTTGCATAAGATAGATTACTTTAAAAAAATGGTCTATAATATACAACATTAGGGGGTGATCCAATTAATGTTGTATATTATAGACCATTTTTTAAAGTAATCTATCTTATGCAAGTCCAACAGTAAAGAATACCATCAAATTTGTGTAGGATAAACTCAAAACTTGGCCAATTATGATGTTATACTGAAGACATCTGAAGTATGGTCAGACAACCAAATTAGAAAAATTGAGAGTGCAGTGCATGAGTTGGCTGTTTGAAACCTGGGGCTTGGTAGAGACCCTTGGCTCAGCCTGGGAGGAGGGGGCTAGGCCTGCCTGGGCTGAGTCCACCGGGTCGATCTCAATCCTCAGGGGAGTCTTTGCCTTGGAGGAGATG
>CABHPQ010174477.1:19685-38018 GCA_902168405.1 Peromyscus aztecus
TAGAAAAATTGAGAGTGATAAATATGAGATAAAAGTTTTAAGCAGGGTTTGCCTCCAAGTTTTAAAATATAGAGTTTATAGTTTAGTGCTAGACACTGATGCCAGCGATTATGCAAATATCTAAATGTAAAAGATTCTATTTTTGCTTTCATGATTATATAATTGATACACCATGAGAAGACTTAAAATGCTTGATATTAATTACACTGAAAAGTATACACATGAATTAACTAAAGCAAAGATGTCATGTGCATCTTCAAGGAAAGTTCATTTATACCCTAACTTCTAAGTATTACTGCCATACATATAGTATTGTAGGATCCACTCGGGAGAGTGGATGAAAGTCTTGAGTTACAACAGAGGTCATTTTTACTCCACTGTTCAGAATTAGTAAATGTGAATAGTTGTGTTGCACTCTCCTTCCTTTAATACCTAGCCTCTAGTTTCTGTACTGAACTAAGATACTCTCTGACTATGTGAGTTCAAGTATTTAAGGGGGATTTTAAAGCTTTAATTACCAATAGTAAGGTAGTCAGAGTGAATGTGGGCCATACATGTAGGATTCTCCACATACAGTGGATCTATGGCATTCTTGAAATCTTTGGATATACATACTTTTTGATCATGTGTCTCAAAAATAGAGTTTGTACACATTAAAATTTGAAATTCCGAGGCCTAATAATCTTTATGAAGTAAGAAATTTCTAAGTATACCAACTACTTCTATAATGTCTTGGTATTTGGATATACCTAGTGTATATCAGTAGAGTATAACAAAGATAATGTACTCATCAAGGTTCAAGAGTCTCTGATTTTTACAGATGACCTAAAATGATTGGGAAAATAGAAAAGATTACACGAAAATGTTAGATTTTGTCAACTTGACACACACTGGAGTTAACCTGGAAAGAGGAAACCTTATTTGATATCACCTTCTACAAACTGGCCTATGAGGATATCTGTGGGGTATTTTCTTAATTACTGAATGATGTGCTATATATACTGTGTCACTCCAGTACAGGGCTGGAGGTACAATTCCCGGACAGGTAGTCCTGAACTGTCTGAGAAGCAGGTTGATGAAGCCATAAGGAACGAGTCAGTAAACTGTTCCTCTGTGGTCTCTGCTTCAGTTCCTGCCTCCTCATTCCAGCTTTGACTTCCCATGTTGGCTTCCCATGATGACAGATTATAACCTGGGAGCCACATAAATTCATTCCTCCCCAAGCTCATTTTCTTCATGGTGTTTCATCACAGCAACAGAAAGCAAACTAGGACATTGATCCTTAAAATATGTTGTGTAAAGCTGCCTCCTCTGTCAGCCAGTATTCTAGAACAGGGGGCAGGGTGGCGAGTAGTGGAAGCCACTGTTTCCTGTCTGTCCTATTCTCATTCAGATAGTCCTCTTTAGTTTTTTAATCTTTCATATTATGGATGTAAAAAGATTATATGTTGTTTCAAAATGAAACATGACCTCTTTTTGTATGCTGACTCCATCTACTTCACTCCTCTTAGTTCGGACATGAATGCAACTATTATAAGAAATATATAGACCAATGCTTTTGTTTTTAATGGCTGTCTTTTCACTATGAGAGACAGGGACAATGCCCATCTAGAAATTCTCAAGGAACTTTTGGGGGCAGATGCAAACAACGAATAGCACTGACATCATTGATGTAGAGAGATAGAACAAAGGAGGGAGGTGGGGGAGATCGTTCTTTCTTGTTCCCTAAATCTTACAGTTCCCAAATATCAAGTTATCAGTGGGGATCTTGTTAGTTTATTACTTTTTCACTTATATTAGAGGAAAATTTGCAGCACAATTTGAAATAACTGATCATATCACAATATCTATGTCTAGAATGCATACACAGTTGACAGGATTTTCCTTGGAAGGATGCAATGCACATAGGATTTTCCTGAAACAGTGTTGAAATGTGCATAGCTATGAAGTTAAATTTATTAATCTTCTAGGTTATTTAAATATCATAGTTTAGACTTGTATTCTTTGTCTCGTGCTTAGAAAGTAGCAAAAAGTAACGTTTACTATATAATGTATTAATCCTTCACACACTGCTCCTTTAAAGCTGTGAGGTGATGTAATTTTTATTTTATTTTATTTATTTTATGTGCATTGGTGTATGCATGTATGTCTGTGTGAGGGTGTCAGATTTTAGAGTTACAGACAGTTGTTAGCTGCCATGTGGGTGCTGGGAATTGATCCTGGGTCCTCTGGTAGAGTAGTTGGTGCTCTTAACCACTGAGGCATCAGTCCATCCCCAAGGTGATGTAATTTTTAAACATGGTATTTTTAAGGAAATTAGCCAAGACATGAAAACTCCCTTTGTTGGAGATAATGGAAACAACTGAAAGCATGGCCCTATTCTTTGAGAAATTCACATCATCCTGGGGAAAAAATATCTTTAAACTATTGAAATTGTGCTATTCCATCAAGAGTTCTAAACACAAGTTGCTCTAACATTAATCTACATGAGGATGTGAAATTAGATCTACGATGTCAGCCATGGATGGCTAAGTTTGGTTGTTATTGTGACACATCTAAGAAGATAGAGCCTCAGTTAAGGAATTGTCTAATTGCCTCCATCAGATTGGCATGTGCACATGTGTCTGGAGGCATATTGTTGACTTTAATTAATAGAGATGGGCCAGTTTAGGTGGTGCTATCCATTAGGTGGGCCAGGGCTGAATAAGAAAGGTGACTGAGCAAGAACCCAGTGGTGAGCTGGTATGTACTGTTCTTCCAATGCTTTTGCTTTATGCCTCCACCTTAGTTTCCCTTAGTGATGGACTGTGTCATGGAAGCCAGAGCTGAAATAAAATGTTTCTTCCACAATTTGTCTTTGGTTAATGTGTATCACTGAAGAAAAAGAAAACCTAGGACAAGATATTATGCCCACCATCCTTTCTTTCTTTCTTTTTTAAAAAATGTGCCTAGTTTGCAAAAGCATCACTAAAGGAAGATGAAAATAGCTAAGATTTAGATTATTAACTGTCCTTAAGGTTGTGACTAAAAAATAAAAAAAGCAGAATCCCCACAAAGGCAGAAATTTAAGTCATCATCATCATTAACTGTGGTGATATTTTATTTGTGCTGAAATGTGGTATTTTATTTGTGCTTTAATAAATAAAGCTTGCCTGGAGATCAGAGTAAAGGCTAGTCATTATAAGTAAACACAAAAGTCAGGCAACAGCTTGGCAGGCAGGGATCTGTCTGAATCTCTGTGAATTCAAGGCCATACTGGAAACAGAGCCAGGTTTGGTGGCACATGCCTTAAATTCCAACACTAGTTAACAATAGAGGTCTGAAGGTCTGCACAGACAGACAGGAAGTGACAGAGCTGGGCAGGAAGAGGAAGTGATGTAGCTGGACAGAGAGAGCAAATCAGATGGCCTGGCATATAGACATGAGTAAACAGGAAATAACTTGCATTTTAAAACTGAGGAGTTGGTGAGGTAAGGCTAGCTGTGGCATTCCATATTTCCCTGATCTCTCAGGTTTTCACCCCTATATCTGGCACCCTGTTTTTTTTTTATTTAATAAGACCCTTTAGAAATGCATCTACAATTAACAACAAATCAGCAATAACAATGACAACAGAGTCTGTTTTGCCTTGAAAATTTTATATTTGTACTTGGCCACCAAGTTCTTTTTACCTCGATTTTCCCTTTCAGTGAAATGAGATGAACCCACATTTATATTCTAATTACCAATTGCAATGCAACTTGCTCTATAAAATGAATCAATTATATTTAAATTAGCATTACCTTATAAATACATCCTCGTAAATATTAGGTCATCTTTCATAAAGTCCTAGACCCTTTCTTAGACTTGTAGTTGCTCATCAGAATTATTCAATCTAATTTTTATCTTTTTTTCTCCATGTTTCTACAATCATTCTTTTGATTTTTACTGAGGTTGCAAATCAGCGGGCTACTGAGTTATTACTTAATAATTAGGAAATGCCCTGCTTTGTTGGACATGCACTAATGATCCCTCTGAATTCTGAGACATGTAATTTAGACCAGAGATTATAGGGCAGAGAAGCTGAGCACTCTGTCAGCATCCCCCTCTGTGGCCATTAGTTCTGGTACTTTCTGTTACAAGGAGTATTACCACCTCAAACAATTACTAGAATGAGTTGTTTAAAAAATAGACAACGTGTAATCAAGACATAATCTTGCATAGTTCGAGGATGTGGGGAGAGTTTCCTTTGAAAGGAGTTTGTCTCTGGGTAATATTTCAGGATTTTTTATCAGTAACCCTATCAAAGGATAATGAAGTAGGCAGAAGTAGGCAAGAGAAAGAGTTCTTGTTTTAAAAAATAAAAAGGTTTGTTTTATAGAATTTAAGTGGTTCTGATGCTTTGATGCAAGAAATTACAAGACAATCTTTGCATTTCATTTGGCTTCTGTGTTATATAGTCACATAACGCTTGTTAAGACTTATATGAGAGTGGAGTCTTTGATATATATTGTTACCATCCCAAAGGATTAAATAATGATCTATGCATTCCTGTAAATTCTCCCAGTCTCATGACTTATTCAAGTAAGTGACTACTTTATGAATAATCTCGGTAAAAGTACAGATCTTTGAAAGTTCAGGTTAGAATCCTTAGTCTGCGTCTAGTATTTTATCTATGTAAAATTGAATAAGATCAACAAAGAAGAGACCAGTAAGCGAGACAAGTGTTTTCCCTTGTGCATGCCCTTGCAATCTAATCAAATAGATGTTTTTGCAATTCAAAGTCATGTGGTCCATTTGAAACATTAATCTATGGGTATTTTATCAGTTCTAATTTAATAAGAAATTTTTACATGTTTTTCGCTTTTAATTGCTTCATTCATGTAATTTTTATTGTATTATAAGAACAGGTTTAAAAGGGACATTGCTATCTCAATAATACAGATGAGTAAGCAATTTAATGTTTATCACTGTGATGGCTATATCTATCATTAGGTAGCTTTTAGGAGAGTTGAGATTCAAATCCATACCCATCTTATGACACAAAATTGTGCTTGATTTTTCCCATTTTATATTCTAAGTGTCTAGTAAAACACTGAGACCAAAGATGATACTCATGTATACATTGTTTGCTCTTAAAATTTAATTTTAATTTCTGTCTGAAACTTTAATTTCTGTCTTCTACTAGTGTACACTCATCTTTCCTCTTTATGTACTTTCTTCTACTATTTTACTTTGCTTGTTCATTCACTGATTGACTTTTCTCAGTGTGATAATGTTTTACCTTGGATTATTTGAAAGTTTAAGGAAGAAGAAGTATATTCAAAAATTTGCAGAATCCTGACATGTCTTTATTTTTCTCTAGTTAAGATGAAGACGGTCTTCTTGGTTCTGTATTTCTGAAGACCTTTACCAGAAAGGATAGGGTGCATGAGGTCGAACAAAGAACAATTCCCTACTAACATATTGAAATATTCCATATATATTTCTCTCCACTATTAAAAGTATCACTTCAGTCCCTTGTAAGTTCATATTAAAAACTGAGTGCAAACTGAAGAAAAATGTAAGAATGCCCAAATGCACCGAGCACCCCATGTTCTCAGAAATAGAGAACTCCCTGAACTTAATTTGTAAATAGGATGGTCTAAATTTTTTGTTTCATACATAATGTTTGTCTCTTCTATTGGAAATCCAATAGTGATCTAGACACTGTATGGTAATAAAAATTGGAAGACAATTATCCCTGTGCTTCAGGGATTAAAATTTGATGACTGAGGCATACTTGCACAATATTAAATGATTTTTGAAGAGAAATAAAGTTCTGTGGATGAACAATTTAGCACAATCCCAAGGATGCTGATGAAGCACCATTCCTTCTTATGTTCAGTCTCTTTTCTAAACAAAAAATATGCAAGAATTCTGCTATCACTTTAGAAATACTGTAAACACAGAGGCTGAAATTGAAGTTGTGAACCTTTAATGTCTCTCATGAACTGCTTACTAAATATATGAAAGAATAAATAAACATGTATACATAGAATTTCTGTTCTTATGAATATTATATTTTTCAAGAAAGCATATTATAAAAAGGAATTATATTTAATAAAAAAATAATTATTAAGTTAGTGTAAATAAAGATTTTGAGGAGATAAAGCTCAATAAGCATTTAGAAAATAAATATGATAAAGTAGTTAGGTATTTGTCATCTGACAAATCCACTCACTCTTAAGCATTCAGTTTGAACTTGAATGTTGTTTACATTTTTAGCTACTCAAAATACAGACTGGAGCTCTTTCCTACTTCTGTATCTTCTACAATGTTGCCTACTCTAAGATTTTTAGTGTGTACCTCCATCTCTGCCAACAAGATGGAATTATCATTATATGCAGAATGATGTGTGTCAGGTTGAGGTTCTGATTGATATTTTTGGACTCTGTCATATTGTTGTTAATGCAATAAAAATGAGCAGAAATGATGTTTGTTATAGTTGCATTTGGGAATTTTGTTAGTCGGTGTGGGTGTGGGTGGATTATACAAATTTTTAGATGATGTTAAGTTCTGGAACATGCTGTTGAAGGTAAGTTAGATATTGACAGAGAGATATTGCCTCAAACGAAGACTGAAAGGCTTAGAAATGGGTGGGGTTGAATGCCACTGAATAATCCTCAGAGGAAGAAATTCTCAATATTACAGTTGTGTGCATCAAGTACTAGAGCACCTAACATCTGCTAGATGCTAGCAAAATGAAGGGCTTAGTCAGTTGGATATTAATGGTATATGATTTGCTCACTATTTGAACATGAGCACTAAAGGTGGAAGAGCAAGCCTGAAATAGCTGGAGATGTCAATCTAGAATGACTAGAAGATTGATAAAACGTTAAATGGATGGGGAAGTTGTATAGTGAGTGATGGGTAGCTGAAAGACAGGATGTTACAAAGCTTCATGACTGAGGAAGACACAGTCTTAAAACTTTTCTGTGAATCCAGCAATCAACATATGCGATAGCACAGAGCCATATATAGTCTTAATGAAATGAACAAAGGCTTTAGCGATGCAGTCAACGTTCCTAGAGACATCCTTCTTATTCGAATTGCACTCCCTTTTATATAGACGTTTCCTAGTGGTACTTTGAGGCTCTGTAGTTCTGGATATTTCCTCCTTAAGTGAATGCTGAAATAAACCTGAGGAAGAAATATTTCATGGAGGAGGAGTAGCAACTACGAAATATTATAGAAACAACCCTCTGACATAACTATAGGTGTAAACCTGACTTGAGATTGCCAAGTAACAATAATGATGATGGACCTTTGATGTATGTGTGTGTGAGGCTGGGGATCAAACTCAAGGTGTGGTATAGATTATGTAAGTGTACTACCACTGATATATACCCATAAGGCCAATAATAACCTTTTCAAATAATAGTACCCACTTACTTATTGTCATAAGTTGACATGTTAGGCCCCTATATCTAATTAATATATACAACTAGTTGCATTATTCCAACCAAAAAAACGGATATTAATGTGATCTGGAAAATATTAGACTGCAGAGTAAAATGTGTAAATAGCTGTCTTTCAGTTCTTGTGCTGTGGTAAGTAGCTTTAATTTGTGCTCAGAACCATCATTGAATAAAAGACTTTTTAATTCAGTTCCTTTATTATCACCATTAGAACTGGCAATGCTGCTAAGTTACAAACTGCTAGCTATGCCTTTAAGGAGAATAGCACCTTAGTTACAGTACTATTCTTCATCACAAATTTCTGAATAAATTTTATAAGTGAATGCACTTTATTGAAACCTGAGCTAGGCGGGATTTACCTGAATAATAGTTCTTAAGATAGACAAATATGCAAAATGAGCATCCATGCCTGTTTTCCAGCCTCTTGGCCTTTTTATAATGTCTCTGATGGTGCAGTTCATTCTAGAATAGAATAATATATGGTTGAGTATAAAATAAATGGAGAAAGAGGTGTAATCATAATATGTAATGTTAAGGTAAATGTCCTCTTTCAAAGCCTATTTTGACAAATACTTTAAGAAACAGTAAATGTTATACATAGAGAGTTCAAGTACAAAGTCTGTAGCGATAATATTTCCCCTTTGCAAAGGAAAAATAATTTTCGTATTTTGTCTTCACTTATACGAAATTCTAAATATATAACTATTAGTATTAACTTGTTCCTTCAAATACAGTTTCCTTTTCAGAAAGCAGAATCAGAAATCTGCTCTCCTTGCTTCACAAATTGTTTATTTTTGTTCCTAAGTTGAGAAAATCTTTTGAGAGGAATGCATGTTTATTGACAGCAAATGTGGTTTGAGCCTGAAACTTTAGTTCAGAAAAAAACAAAAACAAAAACAAAACAAACAAACAAACAAAAAACTCATTTTTAACTCTATTTGTAGCAAGTGAAATGTTCTTACCTGTACTTCCTTTAGTGGTAAAAATGAGGTTTCCTCATTCAGTTCAATTGCCAAAACATCTGGGTATGATTTCTGTAGATGAACAGGGACCAAATAATCACCTTTTCCACTAGAATTCTGAATCAAAGTGAAAGCCATTAGTCATGAAAAAAGTTGGCAAAAGTTAACATATTTGCTAAAACAAAGCTAATATCCTGGAAAACAATTAACCAAAAGTGATATTCAGTAGAATTATTACTACATGTGATATAAATTTTTATTCTTAAATACATCTTAAGAAAAAAATGTTCAGTATATTATAGAGTGATATATAAAGATATTCCAAGTTGTATTTTTAATTAAATATTTAATGTGTGTGTGTCTGAGTGTATGTATGTGCACTATGTACATGAATACCAGTAAGAGCCAGAAAAGGTCATTGGATCGCTTGGAACAGGGAATTGTGAGCCACCAGTGGGGTGGGGTGGGAATTGAACAACACCCAGACCCTCTTCAAGAGCAACAAGTGCTCGCAACTTCATAGCTGTCTCTCCAGGTCCTCCAAGATTTATTAAAATTAAGATGTTTTTGGGTATTTGCATGTTCAAAATTTGTTAGTGTGTTGCTTCATTTTTCATGGTATTTCGGTTTGATCTGTTGACATACTACATTTGGGAAGGGTTAGATTAGCAAAGGTAAGCACACCTAGAAAAGACTTTACTGTAATTTCCTACCATGGGAAATTCGGGTTTTGTTAATATTATAAGAGGATTTTTGTGTGGGAAGTTGTTTATAAAATTAGTAATAACCATAAGATACTATATCATTGATATTTGTGGCACTTGTACAATTGATAGTTTGTGTGAATTTGTATGTGAATACCAATTAAGTTACTATTCAGCAATATTAAAAGTAAAATTTGAGGATTCAGTTCTTGGAGTGTGATTCAAATGCCTCATTCTGTAATATAAATTAAATTTACTGCTATCAGCATTCAAATATGTGCAAAAGTCTATATTCCATATTGAGGCAGTGAATAAGGCAAATGGTCTCTGTTTGTATGGATTCTATATTCAGTGCATGGAAGTAAATAAGAAACCCATACCTAAAAGTTGCCAAGGTGATGTGTACATGGCTGGAGAGTAAAATAAGATCAACACAAAGTAGGGGCAAGTTCAGCTAAAGTGGCCTAGGCTCTTCTGCTGTAGAGCTATTTTAAGAAGAGCAGGTCTAACTCTATGCTAGCACACATGCTACGTTCAAGCGAATGCCTGATGATACTCCTTCTGTGTGACAGGAAACTACGCTGGGGTGCATTTTTAAGCAGCTCATGTTTGGGCTGTATCTTACCCTGTATTTGAATTCTCAGTCCAGGATGTCGTGCTCACTAACACTCTATAGATAGGAGACCTGGGAGTTAAAAAAAAAAAGAAAAAAGAAAAAAGAAAAAAAATCTCTGGAAGAACTGATTTTATAGCAGTGAAAGTTCTTAGGGAAAATGTCCTGAGTCAAATAAAATTAATATATAAAGAAATCTTAGAGCAGGGTGTCTGACATATTTGGAGCAGTGTAAATGGCAGCAAAGGTCAAGTATTTCATGTATTTGTTTATTTATTGCAGTTCTCTTTATTTTTAATTTTTATTATTACACATTCAATATGTATACTTGGTTACTTTAGGATATCTTCATGTACATATATTTTTATCATATTCACTCCTTATTGAATTCTTGTATCACCATTCCATTATCGCTGACCCAATCTTCCTTTCCTGTTCCCTTTGCACTTTCATGTATGTGTTTGGTGATTCAGTGTGTTACACTACAGTTGCATACAGGAGCATGGATGAGAGACTGTTTAGAGGAGTGTGGGAAACTTCTAGTGACTATGCTGTTAAAGAAAATCCCCCTACACTGAAAGAATGAATGAAAAATGAGACCAAGCACTATTCTTTAAAATATTTGCATGCGATGAATCACTGAGAATTATTACCCTTGTGGGACCTGTGAGGCCAGTACACAGCAGGTTATTCATTGTTAGGGATTTCTAGAGCATTTGCACTTATAAAAATAATGCTTGCTCTTATTTTTCCATTCATCATTTGTGTATTCATTCTTAAAATTCATTGAATGGGATCTAAGGGTATAAGTCAGTAGTAGACATTGCCTATCGTGTAAAAGACTGGGTTTGAGTCCAAAAACAACAACTTGTTATATTTATAAATATTGCTCTACTGGTTGTATTTTTTAGACCTTTTTTATCAGATCACTTTGAGAAGCTACCAGTCAAATGAAACTTTGAGAAGGTCATTAGTTGCTCATAGAACCAGCAAGAGTTTACAGGGGCAGGTTTAAAGTAAATAATGACAATGATAATGGTGAAGAATTGAAAAGGAACAAATAACTAAGGAAGGAATGATCCCATAATAGACATATTTTGTTCAGAGCAAGAGTTTGGAAGGGATAAAATCCAGTTATCTTCAGATTTGAGTTCATTTTCATTTTCTATCCCCTTCAGTTCCAAACTTCAATACAGAAATATTTAATAGTCCTAGATTGTATTCTGGGCAATCTCTTAGGCTGAGCTAGTACCAGGAGGACTCCAGCTGTCAATAGGAAGTGCATACTGAGGAGATGAATTCCCTACATACTTACTATAATATGCTAAGCAAAACACTAAGCATGTATAATTTCTTCCTAGAGAAAAACTTGGGAAAATAAAATATACACACATAAAAGTAACACTCCAGATACAAGGGTTACCTGAGATAAAATCTATATTTAAGTAGGAAATCTGAGTGCTTACATGTGTGTAAAGAAGGATGCAGGTAAATAAAGACTAAGTGCTGGTGGTCTCATTATATTAGACTCTGTGTTAGGGAAATACATCCCAACCATTCCAGACTTAGCAATCCTTTCTTTAAAATGTCCTCTAACTTTTCCCTTAATGACTATACATCAGATTAATATGCCATGCAATCTATGTATAAAAAACTAAAACAAATCATACTAAGTACTCAGACTTTTAACTAAAATTAAAATTAGTAATTTCAAACAAAGTATGTATTTGAGGATATAAATTTTCAGGAAAAATCACAGAAAAAATTAAACAACCAGACACTTTCATCTGTTCTCAAATTCAAGTGCAAGCTGATATAGACGTATCACTATTGTCTGAGTGGCTGTGCTAATGATGTAAATTTTCCAGTCATGAATAGATTTCAATACACACTAAGCAAACAAAGTTTAATTTTCTCTCAGGTACTAAGATTCTTTAAAAATTTATTGTACAATACAATAGTTCTATGAGAAATAAAATTAAAGTCTAAAATTTAATAAAGACATATATGTCTTCTACCTATTCTGTATCTGGCAGGACCTTATATCGAAAGCACAATCCTTCCTCATGTGGAAATGTCCATGTGTTACAACATTTATATTAACCCTGACATCTGATACCGGTAGTTTCAAGCACAGTGACAGTGTAGAAGCCTCACATTCCCCAAATCTGTCCTAATAGATGAGATTGCACCCTTTGCATGAATGAAGTGACTGCATGGATAGATTGAAGAGGAGTACATTTGCCTTATTAATTATGCAGAACTGGTAAAGAATTTGCAAGGGGCAAGGCATCACGATCACCTGAGATAGAATATGGCCCATGGAACTTAAATAAAGAAGATATCTCTTAAAACTATTCCAATATAGGGATTGTTTGGACATGAGTTCTGAAGTACTGGATCTTTGGGGGCCATAGCTATATTTTGCAGCTACATTTTGGCTGGCATTAGGTGTAAGATGAGAGCATTATACAGCAACAAGAAGAGACAGTAAACATTCTCCTTAACATAAAGTGTGATGTGCACCTGTGCTATTGGCAACGGAAAATCTTTGTGTGGAGCTCAGGAGGATGACCTTTACTGAGTTGATGAAGATATGGTTTTTATTTAGGATAACAGAATTCAAGAAGGGGAAAGGAAAGAAAGAGACATGAGACCACTTAGGAAGAGTAACAAATATACTTTAGGGAATTATCAATTTTTTTTCTTATGATAAGCTATCAGAAAGCCATACATAAATATTCCCATAAGCACCCAGAAGGTAAATGTGCTCATGACCTTTAAACACTAAAGTAAGCTTATCTAATTATATAATGAGCAAAGCACATGTGATTCCTCAGTCATATTACATGGGCATCGGTTCAACCTGAATTTGGGCTTGGAAGCAACTTCAGTTCACATCTTAGTTCTGTGTTACTTGGGGTAAATTGGATCACACTCAGGGAACTTAGTTTCCCCAAACCAAAATTAGGATAAAAATCCAAGTCACAAGATGCTTCAGATTAGCATGAAAAAAAAAATACCCATGAACCTAAGGCCCCACTTGACTGTGAGAGGTATTCAGAGCATGTGAAAACCCAGGGCAGCTTCTGTAAGAGAGAGGTCTGCCTCTGTCATCCTGCAGAGCCTTGCAAAATGTCTCAAGTAGGAAAGCCTGCAGCTGTTTAGGCAATACCCACAATCAGTAAGACCACCATGAACAGTGCCATTAATGACTATGATTGACAAGGCAATATTTAAAAGCTGAGTAAAACCATTTGGCAAGAATGGTAAAAGCAAGCAAAACACAGGGAAGAGCCATGCTTGGAAAATGGTTTTGCTTGGTATCTAGGCACAAAAATATGGCTTTGTCTTGAGTATACCCTTTATCCATTGTGTGTAACACACACACACACACACACACACACACACACACACACACCCACCAACAAATACACACACACACACACACACACACACACACACACACCCCCCCCCCCCCCACACACAGAGCTTAGAAGAAGTAGCCTAGGAGTTCTTAAAAAAATGAAAATGCTAATTCCACTATTTTTCATTTTTAAAAGTTGTTTTTCTGACAGTTTCAGACATACATATAATTAATATCATTCGCTTTACTCCTTATCCTCTTTCAAGTCCCTTCCTTTTCCACTGAGCCTTTCCCCTTTCATCTCAACAATCTTTTTTGTAGTTTTTTTTTCCCAACACTTTTTAAAGCACTGAGACCCAGCATCAGCACTCCCCTGGAGTGAAACTCATAGAACATTTGGGAGGGCTGGGCATGTACAGCTATTTCCTAGCATGTACAAGGATCTGGGTTCAATCTCTAGCACTCCAAAAGTGAAAATTCCTGTCAGGAATTGAAATGACCTGCTCTCCTTTCCAGGAATGGGACCATATCCATGCTTGCCTGATGGCACTGCACTCCCTAGAGTCAGAAAGGAGAGAAACTGAGCCAGGGACAAGCCACATCATGATGCAGAAGTCTTGTGGTCTAAGGAGCAGGACTTGGTTTGCTTATGGTTACCCAGAAAGAAATGTACTGTGGACCTCAGAGGTATACACAACTACCCATCCTGTCAGAAATCTAGGGCATGGCACTAGAAGGGAGAAGGAAATGTGAAGGGAAAAACAAACAAACAAACAAATAGTGAAAGCACACATACTCTTCGTTAGTGAAGTGCATAGCTTGGGCCTTGATGTAAAGCTAGCAAGTTGTAGTAATAAAAACCAATGTTTTATCTACAAGTTAACTGACTATATTAGGAAGGTTTGTTTGGAGTTTGGAGTTCCAGGCAAATATAACCCATTGATGAAAAGAATTGATAAAATCAAAATGTAACAAAAAATGTGATACTATTATACTAAAACGCGGGAGGGTTATTTTTTTTCAGCATTTGTTTTCCAGATTCTGACTGTCCCTCTAGGAAGCTGCTGGCTGCTCCTCAGAAACTCCACCTCCAAGTTTGATAGACAGTGACATATCAGCTTTACTGTAATTGAAAAATCAAGTGATATTAGACCTAACTTTTCTTAATTAAAATAATGATTGTGATACCCAGACCATGAAGAAGGTAGGCTGCCTTCTCCTAAAATATGATATTACATGAAGAGAATGGGATTTAATGAGTCCTACTGTGTTTGAGCTAATTAAATTCACAGTCTCCTACAACTCAGCTTCCACCTGGCCTTTGTAGCTCATAAATACTTACCCAAATCTGCTCATTGACAGGGTCACTGTAGAAAATGGGTTTCTTGCCCTAGATGTGTATTATGATTGACAGTGTAATCTGCAAGGATGCTGTGCTGTCAGTAATGGCATGAGATATGCAAGAGCTCTCCATTGCTTACCAGGTTTCTCTTAATTATGATGGATACAGGGAGTTACAGGTATCTGGATGCAAATTCGTGAAGGATGGTGCAATTCTTTTTCTTAATCTTTAGAGTAGAAATTCATCACACGACTTTGCAACACAGCAGCATTAGTCTTGCTTTATGAAAGTTGGGTTTTGTATGTGTGTGTGTGTGCGCGCGCGTGTGTGTATGTGTGTGTATACTCACATTTCAGTCAAAATGTGTGCGTGTTCTCACATGCTTAGTGACAGCATAAACTTTATACCTTGCAGTGTAACAATGTGGAGAAAAATGTTTAAAACACAATTGTTTTCTCGGGTATACCACTTATCATATCAGTTATTTCCCCTTTTATTGTTTCATTTTAATCTTTTATTGAAAATAGCTTATTTTCTCATACAATATATCTTGATTTCAGTTTCCCCTCCCTCTACCCCTCCCCTTACTTCCCCTCTAAATCTACTCCCTTTCTGTCTCTAATTAGAAAAAAAAAAAAACCAACAAAAATTAAAAAAAAAACAAAAACAACCCAGGCTTCTAGGTGTTAACAGCCAAACATGACAAAATAAAATATAATAACATGAAAGAGAAGCTGTTACATCGAGGCTGGACAGCAACCCAACAGAAGGAAAAAGCCCCAAGAGCAGGCAAAAGAACCAGAGATCCACTCCATCATACCCTCAGGAGTCCCATAAAAATACTACACTGAAAACTATAATACACACATCCCTTTACTGTTTTTGTGTGCATGTTTTGAGTTTCTTTTTGGACTGGTTCTTTAACTCAAATTGGCCTCACAGCAATTTTCCTGCCTCAGTCTTCCAAATGTTGGATTACAGTTGTGAGTCACTATGTCTGACTGCTTATACTTAATTTTGATGAGCCCCAAAGTATTACAAGTGCCATTCAACTCTTCTTGAAAAATGGATGTAATAGAAATTTAGCCCATAAAGCACGTTTATCATATAAAGTCCAGCATATACATTCCAAACAGATTTATTTTTTTTTTCTAATGATGACACACAAATTTTTGAAAATTTTGGGGAGACCATGACACAATTCTTAAGGCACATATTTAATACACACCATCTATAAAGACAAACGATACCTCATAAGTGAAGCATAACTGATATTCTTTTGTAGGAAAATAAGTTAAAGGTGGGATAATGCCTGTGTCACAATTATTTTTCACCAATAAGTACAAATTAAATAAGACATTGTTCTGATCATAATTATCTAAAATGCAGAAATTCTTGAACAAATCTAAGAGCCATTAGACATGTTTCTGGTAAAAGCCAGTGAACAATAAAAAGGAATTTTCAATGAATAGGATTGGCTATTCACAAGAGTATAAAAATATGCATTAAAAACAAAACCGCCAAAACCCAGAAAACACTGTTTGGGTTTCTTCTACTTTTATCTCTCCCCTTTATTCATTGAAAGAGAGTGAAAAAGTCTCTTCCTCACAGTAAAGTGATTTCTTCTGAGTGATTTTTCCAATAAGATGCATGATGTTTTAAATTTTTTTAACAAACCCTGAAATAATACTGCCTTTACTTATGCATCATGTGAATTTCACTCAACATTAACTGTAGACATTGTCTTGAAGAGAATTCCATCTGCACTACAAAAATGGTCTCAGGAAAATCTTTTTATTATAAATGATTTATGTATGTTTATGCAGAATAAAAAGAGAGTTTGGGTCTAATTCCTGTTACAGGTATAAAATTCCAAATGTTACTACAGAACCTTTCTCACAAGAAAAAGCATAAGGAAATGATTCAAGAAAAGACAGATTGTCTTTAAAATTTACATAGCTCTGAATGTATTCTTCAAATTTGCTTTGTTTTCCTCACATTCCTAGTGAGAGTAATGTACAATCTTGCTATTATGGAGTCTTTATCAAACCAACACTTGGATTTATAGTAACTTTGGACTTTTCAACAAAACACTAATTATTGTTTTCTGGAAAACATTTCATAAAGCCCTAACCTCTCAAGTCTGTGTGATGTTATTGGAATTTTCAGGTAGAATGCCCTTGAATCCTAACAGAAATTATCTGTAGCATTATTACCCATGATGCTCAGTTATATAAAGACTATGTCCCTGTAGTTTTAACTTACTTTTCCCCTAAAATAAATTATTAATATTATCACAAAGAAAATCTTTTCTGGAATATTTGTTTATGCTTTAAACACATTTCTCAGGTCATTATAGAAGAGGTGTTCATTTATGGGTAGCAATTTAGGAAATGTCTCTTAATAATCACCTATATTTAATAAGTACATTTATATCTTCAAAAATAAAACTTTGATGTTTTACAGGATTTTTACAATGTGACTGGTTCAAACACATACTAAAATTACATTGCCACTGTATATAAAATGCAATTTAAAACTAGAATATTTTCTTGGAAAAGCACCTTAGAAATACAAATCTATCTCTCAAATTTCTTTTATTTTTCACCCATTGAGCATAGAGTCAGAATCCTTTTTAGTACTTTCCTTTTCTTTTACATGATTTATCAAGTCCTAGTCAGAGTAATCTTCCAAATATAAGATATGCTACAGTCACAGCAGTGTGACAGGCATCAGGACAGCTCATTCATTCCTTACAATTTTTCTTAAACAGTTTGCTGGGAGACTGCATAGGCAATAGATGAGGAGCATTCAGCAAATCTCATTTTCTTTAACGGGGACTTTGCAATGTATTTCATATTTGAAAGAATAGATTTGCATTCTCAGGGAAAGTTTGTTTTACCCCTCATTTGGTGTTAACCAGAATGCAAAATGGCATGCAGTTTGCTGGTAGATAAGTCCTAGTCTCATTGACAGTTATTTTTGTAGCCTTTTCTTTACAAGAAAAAAGTCACATTGATTTATTTGACTTGATTTCAACACTATCATTAGATTTATTTTGAAAATGGTTGGGAAACAGTTGTCCAAAACTCATTAGAGATTATACATATTTCGGTAGGCTCAATTAGTCATAAGGTACTGCGGGTGTCATAAACAAGGACATAACTCTTAAATATACAGAGAGAAGGAAGGTGTGATGGTTAGTCTCCACTGACAGCTTGATAAGATCCAGAAGTGCTATGGAAATACATATCCAAATACATGTATGGATATGTGTGTGAGAATGTTTCTACAAAAGTTTTAACAGAACAGAGATCACCCATTCTGAAGTGGGTGATGCTATCTTGTGGGTAGGAGTCCTGAATGGAATAAGAAATGTGAGGTGAGTTTAATTCCCGTGCTCCTCGCTCTCTGCTTCCTGACTATAGATGTGTCATGATCCCTTGCCTCACATTTGCACAGCCATGACTCCTCCACCATGGTGGATTGTTCTCTCAAACTGTGAGTCAAAATGAACCTTTCCAACTTTAAGTTGTTTTTCTTGGGTGTTTTTTTTTTTTTTTCCCCGAGACAGGGTTTCTTTTGTGTAGCTTTGTGCCTTTCTTGGAACTTGCTTTGTGGACCAGGCTGACCTCGAACTCAGAGATCCGCCTGCCTCTGCCTCCCAAGTGCTGGGATTAAAGGCATCTGCCACCACCGCCCGGCTTTTTCTTGGGTGTATTTTGTCATGAGAGAAGAAAAGTAGCAATGGCAGAAGGTTTGCCCGGGTGACTGAAGGCAATACAGTTAAATAAGTCTAAGGAGAAACTTTAAAGTAATTGAATACGTGGCACAGTCTGATGTTTAATAAGGGGATACTTACACTGTATACCCTGATTCTTCCCGATCATCCATATTTTATTCATA
>CABHPQ010174478.1:0-18859 GCA_902168405.1 Peromyscus aztecus
TCTCTCTCTCTCTCTCTCTCTCTCTCTCTCTCTCTCTCTCTCTCTGCCTCCAGATCGGGATACAGTTCTCAGCAGCTGCTCTGGTGTCTGCCTGAACGCAGCCGTGCTTCCGGCCATGGTGATAATGAAACTGTAAACAAGGCCCAGTGAAATGCTTTCTCTTGTAAGAGTTGCCTTGGTCACGGTGTCTCTCTTCACAGCAATGGAGCAGTGACTAGAACAGGGAGGCTCATGATACGAAAGAGCATTAGTGAAATAATAGACAAAATAATGTGTTCTGCAGAATGTAAAAAAGCTAATCAAAGGGGAGGTGCTGTCTGTCTAAGACAGAATCAGTTATTCCTACCAATGAAAGCAGCCATACAAGGGCCATGAGGACTCTGTGTACGCATGGGCGTGGTAGTCATAGGTTAATGGTTTGAAGACTTCATGCTTACAGGGCCTTGAGACAGAGTTTCCCATGGAATAGTCATGTCCCCTGAACTTTGGGGATTCAAAATGCTCATTAGAGGGAAGCCCTGCTGACCTGGGAGTCTGATGTAGTTGCTTCCAACATTCCTGTGTTAGAGACTTGGTATTTGATGCAGTACTGTTGGGAGGTGAGGCCTAATAGGAGGTTCTTAGGTCACAGTGGTCATGAAAGATGACTGCCATTATTACAGGGGCAGATTCCTTGTAGAAAAGATGCATGTGGGGCCTGGGAGACCTCTCAGTTGGTAAAGTGCTTTGTTGCACATGCATGAGAGCCTGAGGGTGGATCCTCAGCAGCAATGTAAAGAGCCAGGGATGGTAGTATGCACCTATAATCAAATGTTGGGGAGGCAGAGACGAGAGGATCTCTGGGGCTTGCTGGTCAGCTAGTTTAGCCAAATCGATGAGCTCCAGATCAATGAATGACCCTGTCTCAAAAGTAACATGGGAAAGCAATCAAAGTCCATCTCCATCTCCACACATATGGGGAAGTAGGGGAAAGAACAATTCAAGGGCAGCCTTGGCTACATAACAAGTTTGAGGCTAGCCTAGGTGGCATGAGACTCTGTCTCAATATCCCTGTTTGCCCCAGCTCTGTTTCTCCTGCCCTCCCTTCTGCCCTCCCTCCCCCGCCTCCTTCTCTCCCACTTCCTACACCTTCTCTTGCCCTTTGTCTTCTGAAATAGATGGACACACTAAGAAAACTGTTGCTGGAGACTGGCCCCGTGATCCCGGACTTCTTGGCTTCTAGTTCTAGCTACATGCATTCCTGCTTATTATAAATCCCCCAGCCTGAAGCTGGACATGGTGCTACACAACTGTAATTCCAACTCTGGGGAGACTGAGGCGGCACGACCAGGATTTTGAAGCCAGCTCTGGTTCTGCAGTGAGTGTGAGGTCAGACTGAGCAATGTGATGACACACCCCATCTCAAAAAATAAAATAAATAAATGAAGTTTTTAAAAGTATCCAGTCGGTGGTGTTCCATTGTAGTAGTATAAAACAGACTCTACAAAGCAAGCAAGCAGGCTGAAGTCCACCCAGCCCTCTGGGCTGCCTCAGCTCTGTGGGAAGGTGATCCTGGTAGATACAGAGTGTGTGCCTCACTGTGTCTTACCATAACATTTTAACAAGAAAATGCTTTGAAGTTGGAAAGCCTCTGATCTAACCTGGGGGTGATGGGAATCCCTTGGGAACCCTGCTGGGGTCCTGCCTAGGAAAGGCACCAAAGGTATTCAGTTAAGAATGTGCTGGGTCCTGTTATCTTGGCACCTGGGGCCTAGGTGGCTGCACAGGTGGGCGCATGCCTCCTTCCTCAATCAACCTGCTTCCTCTCCTCTGAAACACAGCCGCTGACCCCAGTTGTGAGAAGGATTAGCGCACAGGGGCAGCACACAGACAGTCCTTGGCCTGGAGGAGCGTTCAGGAAAGGTGGCTCCTTGGTTTAATTCTTAAGACAAACAGTCAGGATGAGGGTGCCCCTCAGCTGGTTATGGGAGCAGTGAGGAAATTGCTGCTTGTAGACTGGAAGTTATTGCTTGTTTGTTTTGTGGACGAGAACATGGCTTTTTAATTCCACACTGAGGGTTGGGCAATCGGGAGAAGAAAGACCCATAGTGATGATTGGTGGAGTAAGCTTCGAGGAAAGTAAGTCAGCATCAGGTCCAGAGAAGGCTGCTTATGAACAAGGGAGACCCAGGGACTAAGATGGACATGGAGCCTAGCTTGGGGGTCTAGCTCTCCCAACCGTGAGTGAGAAACCTGAGCGTCAGTGAGAGCATGGTGAGGACAACCGTAGACTTCCCTCTCTTCTCCGACAGCCCAAGAGTTGCATTAAGTTATTCTAAGTTATTTTTTTCCAAAAATGAGACATTTCAGAGGGAGGTTTTCTGTGCTTCTTCATTGACAAAATGATTTCAATAATACTTGCTTTGCAGTATATGAAGCCTGTAGAATTTAATTTATCCCCCCCCCACACACACAGTATTTTATTTTTCCCCACAAAATATCAGATATTTTAGAGGAAGACCTTCCCAGATGCCTCCTTTCAATGTTTGACTTTTTCATTTTTCATATCCTTCAATAGAGTCTTTATTCATGTAGCTCATTTTTTCATACTAACTGCTTTGTATTTATTTAGTTTTAGGGATTGAACCCAGAGTCAAATGTGGTCTAGGCATATGCTCTACCTCCAAGCTGCATATGAAGCAATGATTTGCTTTGAATGTATCTCACTTACTTTAATAGATTAGAAATCAACTTAGAAGTAAATTTTAAGCCTTTATGTATTGATAAGTTGTTTATCACTCTAATAGGTTAAGCAGGGACCAGATAATAGTTTTGTATCCTACATACATATATAATATTCTTCATATCCTGCAAAGTATTGTTGAAATCCTTTTATCAACTGAGAAAACGAGTCTTAGAGGATTCAATAGCTTATTTTACTTTGGATCTAGAAAGTAGCACTGCTGAGATTTGAAATTAGCCCCCAACCCCTTTTGAGTCAGGTTCTCATGTAGCCCAGGTTAGCCTCAACCTTCCTGCTTCCACATCCTGAGTGCTGGGCTTACAGATGTGTGTCATAACGTCTGGTTTATCAATTCTCACCCAGGGCTTCGTGGTGTATGCCCGACAAGTACTCTACCAACGAGCTACATCCTCGGCCCCAAAGCCTGCTTGTTCCCTATTGGGTCAGGATGCCTTCTGCCTTACGGTATTTATGGCTCTGTGTTTGATGCCTTTGCTTTCCCTGAAACTCTAGCTTCAGCTTTATTCCGAAGGCTTTGTGGGTCTTCTTTTGGTGGCCACAAATGGTCTATGTGAACTACACCAGATTTAATTTCCTTCAGATAGTTCCTTTTGATACGACATAATACATTGCTCCAGCAACTGCAGCCCCCACGTCTTTCATCCGGAGGAGCTAGCCAGGGTCTTCAAGTTCTCAGACAGGTCTTAAGTGTCTGACGACAAAACGCTTCCCCCAAACACAGCGTTCTAAATAGAAATAATTTTGTGATTTCTTCATATATGTATTTTAAAGACTCACAGACCTCGTGGGGAATTCATGAGGAACCAATGGACGTGTGTTATTTAACAAAAATGTGGGGAAAATATACCAAGAACATTGAATTTAAAACAAATGTTCTAGAATTAGAAAAATTCAACAAAGAAAAATTCAAATTATGCAATCAAAAAAGCAAAAGGTTGCTTTGACAATACATTTGTGTTACTTCAAATTTTAGGAGGGCAATATGTTGAAATATTTTTTGTTAAAGTTATTCATGTATTCATGTAACAAATATTGAAGAAAGAAATGGAGTAAAAAAAAACCCAAGAAGTCTCTTTACATTTTATTCTTGTGTTCTTGTGTTCTGTGAGATTTCCTGCTGAATTAATTTATGACTTGGTGATTGGAGAAATTGCTGATGAAACCAAGTAGTACAAGGCATTTCTCCTTTGTATAGTTAAGCTTCCTGAGTCATGGAATTTATATTACACCAGAAGATACCCTGCCAAAGTGCTGCCTAGGCAGTTGAAGTTTCCTGATATTAACCCCTGGTCCAGAACACCTGGGAAATATTCATCTTTTTTGTCCTGAATATTTCTAGTCTCATTGGTAAACTTCCCACTTACTCTATATTTTGTTGAACTTTAGTTCATCCCTACAGTTATACAATAGGCAGGGCAAAAAACAAAACAAAACAAAAATCAAAAAATAAAAATTCAGGAGAGGAAATACAGTTTGGGCATGCCTGTAATTCCTGTGTGTTTTCAGTGGCCTCAGCTCTATGCTACATGTGTAGCATTTCAGATAATTTCGCCCCAGTCAGCTCAGGATCCTTCTGTGGAGTGCAGCCTCCAATTTACAGCCTCTCAAAGGCAGGAGAGGCAATGATGGGGCCCCAGCAGGTCCTGTCTCAGTGCAGACATCTCTAGGCTGGAGCTGAGCGAGGGCTTCCCAAACACCCATGGCTGTCTCCAGGCTGGGGCCTGACCCCGACTTCCATCGTTCTTCCAGCTGGTTGCATCTTTCTTCTGAAGCAAGGTGGGAACTGTCACTACAGCTGCAGCCTGTGACAGGTCTTCAAACATGCAGGATTCTCAACACTTTGATTCTTCATTTAAAATAGCCATAACACTTAGACTGGAAATATCTGACTCTATAGAAGCCATAAAGCTCTGATTTTCAAATACCTCATTAGGACTGGAATAATTCAGAGCAACCTTACAGTGGTTTCAGAGTATTCAGACAAAATGGAAACTAATAGTCAAATTGGTATGTATACAACAGGTCTTTAAAGGCACTATTGATAAAATACTTTAGGAATTGTTTTTTAAAATTATTCTTTATTTTAAAAATTGCACCGAACCACTAAAGATAGTTGTTAAAAACATTTTTTTTTCTGTACTACTGGTAAGACTTATTTGTAAAAATGTTATGTTATGTGTGTGGGTGTCTTGCCTGCATGCATATCCACGTACTACTTGCAAGACATTCCTGCAGAGGCCAGAAGAGGGCCTCACACCCCCTGGAGCTGAATTTAGAGACAGTTGTGAGCCACCATGTGGATGCTGGGAATATGAATCCGGGTCTTCTGAAAGAGCAGCCAGTGCACTTAACCTTGGAGCCATCTCTCCAGCAACCTTTCCTCCCCCACTGGTAGGATTCTCAGCAAGATGAACAGAACCCAAGCTTTGAAATCAAACACAGAAACTTGAAAATGTTTCTGAAAAATGATCGCATGTATTTTCAGCTCTGAGAAGTGGGTCAGAAGGGATGCTAAAGGCCCCTTTGCCTTGATAGTCTTCTATTTCAAACCTTGCACATCCACAGCCCCTTTGGGATCGAAGAAGACCATATTCCCATCTGCCAGCTCTACAAAACAATCTTTCCTTCTGCCTCTGCTCACTATACCGGAGGGGTTAAATTTGGTGTGGACTCCTGGTTAGCCACTTCTGACAGAGGCAGAGCAGTGCCATCGAGGTTGCTGGCAGGCTTCTGTTGGCCTCAGCTGTAGAGTAAAGCTTGATTTGGAATAACGGGTACACTGGGGCGGTGCAGTGGCTGGCTCAGCTGGATGGAGGCTTTGAGGAATCTCATAATTCTGATGTCTCAGTGTGCTCTGCTGCTGGCTTGTCATTTACAATTCTTGTGTTTGGTGAGTTGGCTACCATTAGTTTTTCTGTTCTTAACTTCAAAAACTCAGAGTTCTGAGTTATTCTAGCTATTCAACTTGAGGGTCACAACTACAGACCTCTCTTTCTGAGGGCCATGATGCCTTGTGAGGCATGGGTTACCTGAAAATTTGCTGTGTTTAATGTCTAAATGAGGACCCGGGGTGCTTTACATGGTTGTAAAGTTCGTCCATTTGACAAAGATGTCTGGCCCAGGGAATGAGGAGGGATGGTTCCACTCAGCCCTGCCCTGCTGGTAAGGTCACGTTCCCTCAGGTCTGGGTCCACCTGCAGCAAGCATCTTTTGCTTTCTTGTCGAGAGGCAGTTTTCCTCAGTCATGTGAGGTTGTTACTACTGAGGCCAGCGGGTACTCTGTCAGGACCCATTTGTCCTCTGCATCCCGTGGGTCCCATTCCCTTCACAGACTGCTCATTTGTGTCTCCTTGGGAGGGTTAACCCTACAAGTCATCCAGATACAAATCTACGTCTCTGTTTATTTCCTGTCAGCCTGGAACCTGCACAGGGCCCTGGAGGAGTGGGCCAAAAGCCGTAGCTCCTCTGGCTAGGATGCTGGGTTGTCCACTGCACACAGCTCAGTTCCAGCAACTGTGGTCTGATAGTCAGTCTCCTTCCTGTATCGATATCTTGCCTTGGAACAAAGGAACACACTCACTATGAGACTAGAGGAAAGAGAGTACGATAAACCAGAGACCAAAACAGCCAAAAAGTACCAAACATCCATAGGGAAGAACATGTGAGGGAATGAGGACATAAATGTGGTTCCAGGTTCACCACAACCAGATAGCAAAGGCTACGATAAGACCATCCCTGGCAGTGACTAACGCTTCTGCTGCCGGTCCTCATACAGCACCCACCCCTACCCCATCTGATATAGGCCTTTCTTTCCTCTGTCCTATCAGGTCAAAGGAGCCTCTAGTTTCCTTTACTTGTTAGATAGATGCAGGACCTCCATGTCCCTGGGTTCCTTTCATCAGGATCTTTGTAAATAGGTCCTCCACTAAAATGTCTTCAAGAGTTCAGTCGGGCTGAGAGAGAGAAGTATCCCTTTCTAGGGTGTGACCACCAGTTGGTTTCCCGTACTTCAGTGGCTGGATCTAAACCCACGCACACACGGGCAGCGTTAAGTGGACTTAGTGGCAGATAAAAAGGAGGAGGAAAAGAAGGAAGGAGGAAAGGAGGGACATGAAGTTGGAAAGAGGGATTTGGAGAGGGAAATAGGGAATGAACACCATCATATTTCATTGTACATATATTTAAAATCCTCAAGAATAAAGAAAGGTCATTTTCTTTGAAAATAATCTGCCAGATAGCCAGGCATGATCACGTATGCCTATAATCCTAGCATTTGAGAGATGGCAGCAAGAGGATTGTGAGTTCTAGGACAGCCTGGGATATACAAAGCCATCTCAAAAAAAAATCTTATCTAAGAGTGTGAATGGCTTCCAGTAATGGCTCCAACTGACAAAATTTTGTGGAATTTCAAAACCTTGGGTACAAAGAGAAAATTCTGTAAGTGTGGAAGTAGAGTTGGCAGGTTGGGAGGGGTGTCGACAGAGATTTTAGATTTTAGATTTCTCGACAGCAAGAGGAAGCTAGAAATCAATGAGTCAGTTTCTTGCAAATATCAGATAAAAGACATTTTCAGTCTGGAATTCGATTCCCAGTTAGGATGTCAGTTTTGCATGAAATAGCTTGAAGACCTTGTCAGAGATCGGGGGTCTCTACGATGGTGCCATTCAAACATCCGTTCCCAGAAGGCCATAGGAAGAGGTGCCACAGCATGAGAGGATAAACAAATTAAAAGGAAGCCATGACCCTGGAGAGTAGAGAGCTCTGTGCAAGACAGAAAGAGAAGGAATCCTCAGCGCGAGGGGCCAGGGGTTGGCAGCTGCTTAGCGGGCATAGGGAGCCCCCAAAACAACTCAGCAAGCTGCAGGGAACAGATACAAAGAAGAGAGTAACAGAACGGAATTGTATCAAGAAGCCGAGAACAGGAAGGACTAGAGGTGCGTTGGTGATAAACAAAGAAAGAAAGAAACAAACAAACCAAATACTGAAACTCCTAATATCACTGAAAGCCAAATTTGTATGAGGAAAAATGATTACAATAAGACTTCTGGCTCAGCTAGTTTAATGTAATTACTGTTGATTTTTTAACAAACCAAGAAACTAAACTAGTATTTTAAAACATAATATAATATTTGTATTAATTCTTTAAGAATTTCATGTGTGCACCTAAAGTATTTTGATCATCTTGGGAGTGAGAGGGAATAGGATAGGTGTGCATATGTGTCTATGAGTGGATTTATGAGCATGTGTGGAGGAATGTGATGTGTGTGAGTACACGAGTGTACATGTATATGTGATGTAGGTATGTTTGCATGCGTGTGAAGTGACTGGACAGTGAATATATGAAGTGTGTGCATGTGTGTGTGTGTGTGTATTGGTGCAGAGATGGTGGACCCGCAGGAGAGACAAAGAGGTAATGCAGGCAGAGGAGACAATAGGCAATGCCAAACTGATAAATCAGGAAATATGGCTGTCCGCCCATTATGGGACACATGGGAAAAGATGCCGAGAGAGTCAGCTGCAGATTAAAGGCTGTTGTCGCCCCAAGCAGGAAACGAGAAGGAGCTGTGGTGCAAAGGGTTGCAGGCTTTGCTTTTGATTTTGTGACTTATCATCCTTTCTATAAATCTGATGAATTTTCAGCTATGTACAGGTGTAATTTTGTAAATCATAAAAAACTAAGTTTAACAAACATTATGATCAAGTATTTGAAAAAGAGAAGCTTATATAAGTGATTTTATATTATAAAAAGCAGAGAGCAAGTGTAAGTCACAATAAACCCTAGCACTTGGAAGGCCGAGGCAGGGGTTCAAGGCCAGCCTGTGCTGTACAATAAATTCCTGATTAGCAGAGTAAAGCCCTGTCTGAATGCACCATTTAGCCTCTGCAAAACCAAACACACACATACTCATTTCCTTCCCAGACATGGTCAGGGTTTCTGTGTTCTGATCTCTTACTCTGTGGCTCCTCTGCCTCTTGAAAGGTAAGCAGGCTCTTGGCTCCTCAAAGATATGTCCAAATTTGAAGTCTGGGTTTTTGTTAACTGTAGCCATATTGGAACCAGAGACTGCAGGTATATGTAGGCTAAGGATCTCCAGTGAAAACATCTTGGCCTTGGGGTGGCTCCTAAGCCAGATAGACAGTGTCCTTTTCTAGGAGAATAGGAAGTGCCCTGTGAGTGACAGACGCAGGAGACTCAGGAAGGAGACCAGTGCAGATGGAAGCTGAGCTGGAGGTGGTCAGAGGCGGGAAGAAGCAAAGAAAGAGCCGGTCTAGGACTTTTGAAGGGTGTTTGGCTCTGCAAAACTTTGGTTTGTATTTCTGGACTTCCATTCTGTGAGAATGAGTTTCTGTTGTTTAGATTGTCAACCATTGTGGCTATCAGTAGCCCATGACAGAGCTAATGGAGGACACTTAAACCTATGAACAGCACACCTTTTCAGGCTTTCTTCTCTACAGATGATGTCTACTGAGTAACTGCTGTTTGCTCACCCTGTGCAGGCCTCGGGCTGGAGTAGGTCCTCTTGACAAAGGCCACCTAAAAGGCCTGTCTTATAAATCCCCAGTAGACTCTGAAGGATGGCAAAGCTGAGTTCCATGCTTCAGAGAAAGATCTCAGAGCATGGGAGAGCAGGCGGCGTAGGTCATTATGGGGAAAGCTACTGAAATGTCAAACAGCTGTGGCTTGGGTAGTGAATGTGTCCCAAGGCTCATTCATGTGTTCAAGTCTTGGGTACCAGCCTGTGGCACTAGTGGGTGGTGAGGGAACCTTTGAGAGTGGAGTCCAGTGAGAGGGCCTTAGATATGATAAATATCCGGTGGGATTTGGGGTACCCCTAGCTCTTCCTTTCTCTTTCCTCCCTGGACTGGAGGGGAGCAGTTGCTCTTGTCCGTGAATTCCACGATGTACAGTCTCACCACAGATCCAAAAGCAACAGAGCCAACTGATCACAGACTGCTGCATCCAAAACTAGGAGCTGAAGTAATCTTTTCTCTTCAGAGGCTGTCTATGTCAGGTACTTTATTACAGCAAAGAAAGTTAACAAGACTGGAATTGGGAGTTTCGTGTGAAGAACAGTCAGCTTCGTTATTGACTGCCTCAAAGTCTTAGGCACAAGATTTGAAGAAGAAAAGATAGTATGTCTGTGGCTTTTATAGTATAAATTATAAGGAAAATGGATTAAATTGTGGCTGGCACAATCATACACAAAAGAGCATGGTAAACATTGTATAGTAATGAATTTTAAGAGTTTGATAAAATGATTAGCATTTCTGACTGTCTCAGCATGCACTGTCCTGAACACTGTTTTCTCATTTCCTCTCCCACAGCACTATGAGGCATTGTGAGGAACTCGTTTTCACGTGTATGAAGGTTTGGAGGTTTACACTTGGGTGCGGCTGTACAATTATTGAGAGGCAGAGCTCAGTCTCTGACCCAAGCAGCTGTGCCCCTTGACGGTTACCCTACGCTGCAAACCCACTGCACCCCAGGCCTCATTAGGTATATGATAGAGTGGGCCAGGAGTTAAGTGAGTTTGAATAACAGCAGTGGCAGTCAGCAGCGGTGGGGGAAACTGAGGCAAAGGCCAACCCAAGAGTCTTATCCCTCAGACAGGTGATGAACGACTGAAGGGAAAGGGGGTGGTTAGGAGGAAACAGGCATAGACGTTACTCATGCACTTTTCTTTCTGCTTTTGGAATGTCATACGATACTTAGAAGTTTGTGCTTCTAACATTAAGAGTTTTGTATGTTTAACTCATTATGATCTGGCCAAGGCAGGTCTAAGCCTTTAGCTACCACAGAAAAGGGCCAAATTTCATCCGACCCACCAAATAACTATCACTTCACAAATCTCTCTCCATCTCTCTGGGGAGATAGACTACTCAAGCAGTCACACACTCATCACTTCTGGGTGGTGTGGCTGCTAGACCCCTTGTAAATAGAGAAGTGTGTTCCTTACCACACAGTTCCGCAGAGTAGCGCCCCAACTGCAAAGCAACTCATGTCCTTTTTTCCCATTCAACTTCATCCGGGAGTGTTGTGGTGCATACCTATGTCAAATTAAATAAAGCATTTCCTGAGTTGCTTTGCCAGGCTTGCCGTAACAAGGAATCATACAGCCTAGCTGCTAAACCAGAGAGAGATTTTTTTTCTACCGTTCTGAAGGCCAGAAGTCTGAGGTCAAAGTGTCAGCAGGCTTCATGGCCCCCAGTGTCTTTCTTCTTGGCTTGTCAACTGCTGTCCTCTCACTGTGTCCCGGCATGGTCTTCCTTCTGTAGCCCTGCTTATTTTCATCCAAGTCATCTCTTCAAGTGGATTGGAATCCACCCTCAAGACTCAATTTCAACTGAATTGGCCATTAGAAGACTTGGATCCCAGTATGTTTACTGGGAGGTTAAGTCATCAAGATCAGTTCACAGGCCTTGTCCAAGGTCACGGGGTTCAGAACTGAATTCAGGCTGTCTCAAGCTGTTTGTTGAGATGAGGAGTTCCAGTATTCAGGCCATTCACATAATCAGAACAGAGCCAAAAGTGACTTCATGTGGGACACTTGGGGAAGTTCCCTCCCTCCTCATGTGGCCTGTTTCCCAGAGCTAAATAGAAGAGGTTTCAGTCATTCCTTGGCTCTATTGATGGCCGTGGGGACATCTATGTCTGATACTGAAAGGGATGGGAACATGGGTGGCTGGAAGCTGAAACTGTTGTTTGTTTAGACTCAGGAACATGGAGGGCTGAGTGAAATGGTGTGCTCTCAGAGGGTGGACTGGAGCGTGAAGAAAAAGTTGGAGTTCTGTCCCATTGGTTAGAGGGGAAATTCCTTGGGGACATGTATATATTCTCTAAAAAGCAAAATAAGAGAAAGATTATTTTTGCTATATTTTATTTTACTTTTTATGTATGTACGTGGTGTGTGTATGTGCCTGTGCATGTGTGTGCATTCACATGTGTGTGGTTCATGTGTACATGGAGATCAGACGCTGAGGTTGAGTAGTTTCCTTGACCATGCTCTGCCTTTAGATACTGAGACAGGTGTCTCACTTGCATCCAGAGCTTACAGATTCAGCTAGTTCAGCCAGCCAGCTTGCCCCAAGGATCCCTGCTCTCTGCCTCTAGCATCCTGGGATAATAGTCAGGCTGCCCTGACCAGGTGGTTTTTAACACTTTTATGTGGATTCTGGGAATCTGAACTCTGGTGCTCAGCTTGTGCTATTTCCACAGCCCCCTTTCATTACATTTTGATTTAAACACACACACACACACACACACACACACACACACACACACACACACACGTGTGCGCGAGTCATTAAATACACACACACACACATTTTTATGTACTTCATCTAGTTTATCTCTACCAACCTCTAAAATATCCCAGTGAGTGAATGAAAAAGTGTATAATGGTTAGCTTTAACGGTCAAATTGACCCACCCTAGAATCACTTGAGGAGACAGACTCAGTGGGCACATCTATGGGGGATTGTCACAACGTAGTTGATTGATATGTGAAGACACCATCCACTGTGGGCAGCGCCATTCCCTAGGCAGGTCTGAGCTGCATACAAGTGAAGAAATAAAGCTGTACATAATTAAGCAAGCAAACAATTATGCATGTATTTATTGTTCCCTGCTCTTGACTGTGGCTGCGATGTGCCTGGCTGTCTTAAGTTCCAGCTACCTTGAATTCCTACGGACAGCAACATGGAACTACGAGCTAAAATAATGCCATTCTTCTCTAGCTTGTTTTGTATCAGGATATTTTATCACAGGAACAGAAATGAACTCAGAGCAGAGCAACTGTTTTCAAAGAGAGCACTGTTAAAGGTGAGATTCAGACTCGGTGACCTATTCCTCATTAACCAGTGACACTGAATACAGAATTCTCTCTCAAAAATCCAACCTATTCTCAAATACAGATAAGAAACTGGGCCATACATACATAGAGAAAATTGTATCAGTCTAGAAATGAGTGGTTGATGAGCCAACATATATTTTTGTCTCACCCAAATGATGCTGTAGGCTAACAGACCCTTTTGGTATTTTGAGAGCGGGTGAGAGCACTGATTTTATAGCTAGAAAGAGGAATCCCTTCCCTCCCCATCCACAGACATAAAATGGAAGGTGTGGCTGTGCTCATCCCAGGATGCTTTCTCTATACTAGGAACCTTCCATTTTGTTTAGAGCGGTCCTGGTATAAGTTTACTCTCTTGGTGTAATTAATGAAGCCTCCTTTCAGTTTATAAATCGCCCCTGCTTAGGCAATAAAGTGTATGTCCATCTTAACCCTCACACATCATTAATGACTCAACAAATAAGTGGATGAGGGATTTCCTAGCCTCATCCACCTTGAGGGACACAAGATAAACATCTGTACTGTAGCGTGCTGTATTACACTATCCAGCAGAAATCTGGTGAGCAGGGCATAATTCAGCAGCAGAAGGGAAGACTCTGCTTTCCTAATATAGAAGTAAAATGATTCCCCTTCTATCCCAAGTCTCTGAACTGTTAACTTCCTCCTCCATGTTCTTCCTTCGGAAAATGAATACAGAGATCAGGCCTGATAGAGACTTAGAGTCACTGCGGGGCTGGGGAGGGAAGAGCTGTGGGTCAGCAGATTTGGGCACAATTTTCTGATTATATGGAGTTCAACTTTAACCCAGTGGTGAGAGTATACTTACTACACTATTAACATTGGCTCCACTTGATGGGGAATTTGAATTGTCAAAACCAGAATTAATATTTATTCATTAGCTTGCTAGGTTTGTCCTTTGGCCTTCATTTCAGAACACCTTGAGATCATGAGACAAAGAGCAAAACACACAAAATAAACAAATGCTTGCCCCTCCTATAGTTGGTCGAACAAATGCACATTTATAGAAACTCTCTGTGCCCTGTGACAGCAGGCCGAGAGGCCTGCTGAAGAAGTCCTGTCAAGTCTACGAAGTGTGGCACAGCCACCAGAGGTCACATTAGCAGGAGTGGCCAGGCCCCCTGTGTCTATGGGTTGCAAAAGCTCCCCAAATCTATGGCAGGTATTTATTTAACACCTGTAAGCCCAGACAAAGGAAAGGTTACAGGGAAGGAGCTGTAAGGGAGCAAGTGCCTAAGGGAGAGGAGAAAGCTAATTAAGCAAGGAACCAGAAGCCTGCTGGGATTCCATTTCCTTAAGAGCTCCAAACAATTAGAGACTGGTTTACCAGGCTCTGCCCATGTCATGCTGTGGTCCTACCCACATTGCAAATCCCTACCAAATGTCAGCCCATTGCCTTTGAGAACCCCTGCTGGGACAGCAAGTGGAATGGGGCCTCTCATCTGAAGTCTGGAACCTGACCATGGGAAATACAGACAGTGCAATAAGCTGACAATGTGGAGAAAATGTCCTATTCCATGGTTGGCTGCTGCCCGGGAGATAACCTAGAGAGATGTGAGCATAACACAGAACAGAAGGCGGGGTTTCATAATGTCAGAAAACACGCAGCCAAGTGTAGAGTCTAGAAATACTCCGCAAGAGTGTCTGGGTGTCACAGAAGCCGTCATACTGACCTCCAGGAGTGTCACAGGGATGGAGGGCGTGGGAAGAAGAGCAGATGTATGTGGGACCGTTGAGATCATCTGAGTTAAGATGAAGTATAGAACACTTCTCTGTACGCCCTTGATAGCAGCTTGAGGCCAAAGCCTGTGGACTAGCATTGCAGAGAAGCACACTACGAAAGGATGGAGAGAAAGACAAGGCTCACGTGAGTTCAAGTGGGTAAAATAGGGGCACAGACTCTTAACTGAGGCCTCCAGTTCAGAAGTTACTGTGACCTACCTCTACATGTTACACTTTCATTAAAAACGATTGCTTCCCGAATGAAGAGATGAGTGGGGGTCTTGTGAATTTAGAGGTCTTAAGTTCATGAATGAACTGCACTTACAGTTCCATCTGGTGGAACTTGATTAAGGAGAGGAACCTTCCCTCCTGTGATCTGAGGTTGTTTCGTGTGCTGATGTCTCACGTTAGCATGTCTCAGTGACAGCTTAGGAAGACCCGCCTTTGCCTACTTCGGTGATGAGCGAAGTTGGGCTGAGTTACTGAGGAAAGGGGATTTACAGAATGGTTACAATTCTGCTTTGTATAGAGATGATTTAAGCCCTTTGCCACTTCCTAGAGTTTTCTCATCAGCAAGTGAAGCATTGGTGATTACGTGTGAATGAGACTTTAGAGTTAAACCCTCATTGTAAAGGCCAGATGGTTGTTGGATAAACCTGTTGGGGGTGGGAAGAGGCACCTGTAGCTCCTCCAAATGCTGGAACCTGGGTCTGATCTCCTGCCTCACTCACTTTAATCTCTCAAAAGTTGTCTGTTGGTAAGTCATTAACAACTTGTAGCTTTTCTTGACAAGTCCCTACCTGGGAGTTCTTTTTATAATGATGTAAACCTCATTAAGACCTTAGGGATGATCCCTGAGGTGGGCAGGTTAGAGACAGACAACTCCCCTATCTATTTAGGGCTTGGCTGCACAAGTTACAGTGTCATAATAAAACTAATATCAAAACACAGAGGAGGAGAGTGAAGATATCGTGTATCTATAAAGTAAAATAACTCAACGTAAAAAAAAAAAGTATCGTCAGAGGGCAGATTTATAGCAATTTGGTTTAATGACCTTAAATAACTTTTTTTAAATTCTAGATTAAGCAATATTCTATTTGATAAAATAGAATCATTATTCCAATGAGCTTAGTAGAAGAAAATTGTTTTTTTATAGATGGAAAAGGACTGGAAGAAAATAGAAAATAAAAGTAACAATTAGAAAGTAAGCAAACAAATACCAACTAGAAGGGGACTGGTCATTTCAAAGTTACTTCCCCTAAACTCTGGGGACAGTGAGGCAGACTAGAACAATCCCCGGCCAGTCCATCTCAGATTACATCTTTTGTTGTAAGGTTTGTGAGCAGAGGAAACCTCCTTATCACACCAATTGAAACCGACCTGATAGAGGAGTTGGGCTGTTATCTCCAACGCTGATTTCTCAAGGCGGCCAGCTTAGTTGTCAGCTCGGTGCCCGCAAATCCAGTGTGGGAACTTAGTCTAAAGCAGGAGCCCTTTGTAGTTCTTATTCAACTGTCCTGCAAAGGTAGATAGATGCATGACATTGTCTTCTTGTCTAAGGAGAACACCACGGGCTCTAAGTCCTTATGGCAGGCCACTGTAGGCTCATCACTTGTAATAAACCACTCAGATGCGGTTTGGTTGGGACTGGGAGAGTATGAGAAATATCTGTGCCTCCTTCTCATTATTGCCGTGAGTCCAAAACTGCTCTCTGAAAAGTATTTTTAATTATTTCTTTTATTTTGAGATTATGATACAATTGCATAATTCCCTTTCCTTTCTCCAAACCCTTCCTTAGTCCTTGTTCTCTTTCAAATTCATGGCCTCTTTTTTTCATTAATCATTGTTACATGCCTTTATATGTATGTATGTACATATGTATTCCTGAATATACCTGTTCATCCATATAATGCTACTAGTGTGTATGTTTTCAGGGCTGACCATTTGGTATTGGACAACCAGTGGTATGTTCTTCCCTTGGGTAAGACTGTTTCTCCTGTTCTTAGCATTCCTTAGCTCCCTGCAGATTCTTGCACAGGGCTGAGGTCTCATGGGCTTTCCCTGCCCACGATGGCATGTCTATTGTTTGTTTAGTTCATGCTTAGGCAGACTTGTTGGTGAGTTTTTATGGTTGCTGTTTTTGACAAAAATGGGGAAAAGCTTGAAGCAACTCCGATGAAGTCAGGAACGAGATAGGGGTGTCCACCATTCCCAGTCTTTTCATTATTGTTCTCAGAATGCTAGTTGAAGCAATAAGGCAAGAGAAGGAAACTGAAGGAGACAAGTAGGGAAAGAAGAAGCCAGACTACTCATGTTTGCAGATGACGTCACACTATACATCAGACGTTTCAACAATTACACTAGAAAATTCAGGATACACAATCAACTCACAAACAAAGAAAGTTTTCTATTCAGTACTGGCAAGCATACAGATAAAGAGATCATGGACACACTCCCACTCACAACAGCCTCAAAAAGATTAAAGTACCTAGAAATAGACCTAACCAGAGAAGGGAAGGGCCTCTAGAATGGAAAGACATTTCGTGCTCATTGGATGGTAGAATTAATATTGTAAAATGAGTATTTAACAAAAGCTATTTACACTTTCAATGAAATTCCATTCAAAATCCTCATCTCATTCTTCACAGAAACAGAAAAGCCTATCCTAAAATTCATTTAGACCATAGAAGACCCCGGAGAGCCAAAACAATCCTGAGCAAAGAGAACAGTGCTGGAAGGCTTTCCATTCCAGATCCTAAGAGATGTTACAGAGACATAGTAATAAAAACAGTATGGTACTGCCAGAAAACAAACACGTAGACCAACAGAACACAATCAAAGACCCAAACATGAGCACATGTAACCTGCCATTTAATATTTGACAAAGACACCAAAAATGTAAGCTGGAAGAAAGAAAGCATCTTCAATAAACGATGCTGGGAAAACCGGATGTCCACATGCAGAAGAATGAAATTAGACCCAGATCTATCACCTTGCCAAAGGACTAACTCCAAATGGATCAAAGACCTAAACCTGAAACCTGAAAAAAAGGTATATTTTTAAAAAAAAAAGTTCACTATACACCAGGAACTATCTCTAATCCCTTAAATTCTTTTTCTCTTCTAATCCAAGAATGGTTTGCATGGACAACCAATATTAACTTTAAGTGCATACTTTCCAAAGAAGCACTGAGTGATTGAAAAAAAAATTAAGGGACTGGAGAGATGGCTCAGAAGTTAAGAGCATTGGATGCTCATCTAAGGTCCTGAGTTCAATTCCCAGCACCCACGTGGTGGCTCACAACCATCTATAATGAGATCTGGTGCTCTCTTCTGGAGTGTAGGCAGAACATTGTATACATAATAAGTAAATAAATCTTTTTTTTTAAATTGAGGGTTCCTTTTACATTCCCAGCACAACTGACACATGACTGGCTGAAGTTCTGCAAGCAAGGTTTTTGCTAGCATCTTTTTAGGGAGGCGTGGTGCATTTGTAGAATTGGGCCTTTGGGCAGTGCTCTTTTATGTTGAGTTCATCTGTGTCTTCTTAGTCTTTAGCCGACAGACCAAGAAGGGCCTTGGGAAGCACCAATTCAAAGCTTAACAGGTTTCTGAGATGGTCGGCAAGGTAAGGCGTGCTGCTGTTCCTAGGAGTTGATCAGACAGGAAGCACTCACTCCACCGGGACAGACCCCATCTCTACTGCCCACCCATTCCCAACAACTGCTCCGTACAGTTCCTCCTTCCTCTCTGCCAGCGGCCATCTTGCCTCATCTAGATCATTCCTTCCTGCTCCGCAATGCTGTGCTCTAAGCCCTCGCGGGCTCTCTTTTCCAGATTCTTCTATTTTGTTGTGTTGACAGTGTTGGATTTCAAATGTGATGCAGTCTTCAGATTTCCAGCTGGGGCTTCTGAAAGGTCAGAACTTCAACCTCCGTTCCAGACTTAACAAAAGAAACTAAAGTCTAAAGATGAGGCCGTGGGAATCTACATCTTAAGCCCGCGGCTCAGCCGCTGCTTTTGCATAGTCAAATTTGATAATCAATGCAGAAAAATTAGAGTATTATGTCTTCCAGGGAACCTAAATATTTCACAGACACAAGACTGTTAGACTAAAAGAAGAAAAAGCATCTTCCTAAGGCAGTGACTCCCAGCCCAGAGTTTATATTAAAACCTTGGTGGGGAGGGGGGCTTTAAATTAAAACCACTGCCTGAGCTACACTCAAAGCTAACTATATCAATTTCCAGAGGGACTCATGTACCATTACTTTAAAATGGCTCTTTCCGGTGATTCCAAGCTACATACGAACTACAGTTCCGCAGAATGGAGGGCAGGCACAGAAAACAAGAGCTCTGGGATTCAACACACACAAATCACCTGATCTTGTATTAAAACTCAGGTGGAAGACTATGACTTGAACGGTGTGCAGGAATTTGTTTTTGTGTTTCTAGTCTGTTTGCTTGTTTGGTTTGGTTTTGATTTGGGACAGAGTCTAACTATGTAACCTAGGCTGATCTTGAATTTGA
>CABHPQ010174478.1:19259-33003 GCA_902168405.1 Peromyscus aztecus
GCATGCCTGCATGAGGTGAGTTTTGTGGTTGGCTGGCTTTCCTGTCATATTCTATGACTTTGCCCAGACATGGCCTATGCTGATTTCCTAACTAAGATGTGAAGCCTAGGGAATTTAAGAATACATGAAATCTGTTTAACACAACTTGGTTAACTTGGTGCCCTTAGGAACAAGTTGGCAATGCTGTCCAGGAAAGCTTTCTGGAAGGGTCCTCTCTGCTTACAACAAACTGCTCTAAGCGATCAGCTTCTGGGAGCATCCAAACTGGCTGGACACACATCGGTGTGACATGTCAGGGATGTTGGACAGGGATTTCAGAATCCCGCTTTGTGCCTAACTCCACAGGGACGGCTATCCTATCACCCCCTGTGATCTAACAGAGGATACGCTTTTCAATAGGAAGGTCTGAAAATAAGTTCCTATCAGCACCATGTCGTCTGCCCTCCACATTTTCCCAGTGTGTGAGGGGTGTTGCCTAACACGCTAGTCAGTTTTACTTTGCTGTGACAACATATTTGAGGATGTCACCTCTAAGGAAGAACATTTATATTTTGGCTCGTAGTTTTAAAGATTTTAGCCCATAGCTAGCCGGCTCTGTGAATGCGGCAGAGTATCTTGGCAGGAACATGTTGCAGGAGGCTGCTCACCTTGTGAGGTCCAGGAAGCAGATGGAAGGGCCCAGAATAAGAAGGGCACATCACTAATTGGGTTCCACTTCCTAAATGTCTACCACCCCCCAATAGACTACCAAATTATGAAGTCACAGCTTCCATAACCCATCGGCTTCCTCCGAGTTCCACCTCTGAGTCTTGTTGCATTGAAGACCAAGGCTCCACACATGTGCCCCTGGGAACATGTCAGACCCCAGTATATATCACCTTAGTTCTTTAACTGAACCTATTTCTTTTCTTCTAGAATATTCAGTAATCAGACAGTTCTTACCTGGTGGGTTTTTTTTTATTTATTTATTTTTTTTTTTAGGGGGGGAGTCCTATAGGATACGGCACACAGACTCTCTTACTTCCTTGCCTGTCTGAGTCTTCTGGTTCTGTCTTGAGATGGTCTTAGCACTGTAGACATGATCTCTTCTTTGCAGAAGCAAGCTGATGAAGGTAGTCTGTGTAGGGGAGTCCTCAGGGAGAAGATGGGCATTGGCAGCACATGAACTGCCCCCTGAGGACATAGTGGTGCTGTTCTGGAAACCCATAAGCAAAGGAGGCACTTATAAATTCAAGTAGTTTGACGTGGACAACCTTAGAAAAATCTTACTTTTCCTTCTAAGACACTGAGAGCAATGGGCACTTGGCAGTAGTCCCATTATTAGCTGTCCTGTTCTGCTTTACAGTTTTCCCAGCCATGCTAAACTTGTGCAGGCAGGACCCCATCTGCATAGCCTCTCCTGGATCCTTCTGGTTTATCATCATCCTTTTCTCCACTCCTAGGTCTCTGAAGACTTTTCTTGGTTTCTTATTTTCTAGAACTCAGAACGCCTCTCCACTTTAAAGAAGTCAGAGAGGAGCTCGGGAGACTTTCTGCACTTGGAACCTGTGTTAGTCGGCTTTCCATCACTGTGACAAAATAGCTGAGACCATCAACTCAGCAGGAAGAAAGGTTTTAGTTTTTGTTTCAGATTTCAATCCATGAGCACTTAGCCTTGGTGGCTTTGGACCTGTGGCACCATGGCCCACCATGATGGGGTTCACGCTGAAGATTGCTCACATTATGGTGGAGAGGAAGCAAAGGTAAGATACAGGAAACATCCAGGGTCTCGGTATACTCTGGAAGGGCATTTCTCCAACTAACCAGTTTGCTTCCATAAGGCCCTCCCTTCCTCCTACCCTTCCAAAGGTTGCACCCAGATGCTGGCAGCACCACAGCCTGGGCCAAGAATTTAACACACAGGCCTCCGGGGGACATGCACATCCACAACCCAGCACTGACTGCGGAAGATTCAGGGAGCGGTAATGCTGAGGCTAGAGGCTTTCACTGAAGTTAGTCCATTTTCTACTTCTGCAACAAAATACTGATTCATAAAGGAATTATTTCTGACAGTTCTAGAGCCTAGGAAGGCTAAATGTAGTGTCCCACCCCTTTAATCCCAGCACACTGGAGGGTAGATTCAGGTGAGTCCCAGTGAATTCAAGGCCAAATGGAAAGCTAGTTCTAGGCTAGCCAGAGCTACATAGTGATATCCCATGTCAAACAAACAAACAAACAAATAAATAAATAAAGCTAGGAGGCATAAGAATATGGTGCTGGCCCCTGGCTCCATCGTAGCAGAGGAGGATATACACAGGCACAGGTGTTGTGGTGGTTTGAATGAGAATGGCCTCCATAGCCTCATATATTTGAATGCTTGGTTCCAAGTTAGTGGAACTGTTTGGGAAGAGTTAGGAGGTGTGGTCCTGTTGCAGGAGGTGTGTCACTGGGAATGGGCTTCCAGGTTTTAAGGTATAAGTTCTCAGCTACTGCACCAGGGCCATGCCTGCCTGCCTGCCTGACTACTGGTATGCTCCCCGTGGACACTAACACTCTGGAATTTTGAGGCACAAATTAAACTCATTCTTTTATGTTTCCTTGGTCATGGTATTTTCTCACAGCAACTGAAAAAGTAAGACAAATCTACACATACACACACACACACACACACACACACACACACACACACACACACACACTGGGAGGGGGAGGGAGAGAGAAGAAGAAGAGGAGGAGGAGGAGAAAGTAAAGGATCTGGGGACTCACTTTTAAATAAAATCCATCTCATGATAACTAGCCAAGTAATACAATAACAACATTAAAAATTCAATCCATTCTATTAGCTGTTAAGTAAATGATAACCAAGCTACAAACTTTAGATCCATAGAGGAAGGGACTAGGGGGATACCTGGATCTTCCTGGGAGGGGGCAGAAGAATAGATTTAATGGATGGACTGGGGGCAAGGAGGACAGAATGGGGGATGAGGTTGAGGGAGGGAATTTGGGGGAAGACAGCAAGAATTGAGGGGCATTTGAAGGGTGGTATGGAAACCTAGTGCAGTGGAAACTTCCTAAAACATATGAAGGCAATCCTAATGAAGTCTCTGAATAATGGGGAAGACAGAGTCCCAGTGGGCCATCTCTTGTCACCAAATGAAACTTCCAGTACCAGGAATGGGTTACATCCAATTGAGTTGTTGGCCAAAAGGGTTTCATGGAAAATCCCCCAAAAAACCCAGGCTGTCACCAAGCTAGTAGGTTACTCTCCACAGTCTGACCACAAGGCTCCATTGCTGAAGACCACACCTACACAACTCATTGAACATGGAAAGGTCAGTCTTGTGCCTGCATAGAACCTATACCCCTACATTTTAGTGTCTTTGGTACAGGAAGGTACTCTGCAGGCTACCAAAAAGAGAAATGTAAACACCAACCTAGCCACAGACCATTTGATTTGTGCACAAACAATGCCTTCCTGCCTGCAAAATCTCATAGGGCATCAGTGGCACAAAGCTTGTGGGAGTAACTGACCACTTTCTGATTTGACTTAAGGCCCACTCCATGAGATGGAACCCACAACTGACACTGCTCAGGTGACCCAAAACCAGAGACTAGATATTCTAGAGACCTACGGTGAAACCAAATACCACTTGTCTTTAAAAAAGAGAGAGAAAGAAGAAAAAGTAGTGATAAAATGATGACTCTTCATGGTATTATGCTATACTCATAGATCATGCCTTATTTGGCCATCGTCAGAGAAGCTTCCTCCTGCAGCAGATGGGAACAAATACAGAGACCCACAGCCAAAGAGAGACCTTGGAACACTCAGCTCTAAATGAGATGTCTCCATCAAATTCCTCACCTCAGAGCTCAGGGAACCCTGTGGAAGAGGAGGTGGAAAGAGTGTAGGAGCCGGAGGGGATGGAGGACGCCAGGAGAACTGGGCCCTCTATGAACTCAGAGACAGAAACAGAGAGCACAGGGCCTGTGTGGGTTTGTGCCAGGTCCCCTGCATGTGTATAATGGCTTTCAGTTTAATATTTTTATGAGACTCCCAAGTGTGTGAATGACTGGATCTCTGATTCCAGTGCCTTCTCTTGGGCTCTTTTCTTCCTGTTGGTTTGCCTTGTGCAACTTCGATGTGATGGTCTTTATCTTATATTTTATTTTGCTATGTTTGGCTGTTGTCTCTTAGAAGCCAATTCTTTTCTAATGAGAGATGGAAAGAGAGTAGAACCAGATGAGAAGAGAGGTAGGGAGGAATTGGGAGGAATAGAGAGAGGGGAACCTGTAATCGGGTTATGTTGTATGACAAAAGAGTCTGTTTTCAATAAAAGAGAAAAAATTTTAAAAGAATCTGTTCATGAAGATGGTACCCCAGTGGCCCAATTATTTGTTTTGTTTTGAGATAATTTATGGCCCCAGCTGGCCTGCAACTCATTGTGTAGACTAGACTGGCCTTGAACTCATGGCAATTCTCCTGCTTCAGTTTTCTGAGTACTAGGCTCTCAGTCATGAGCCATCACATCTGGCTTGACTACTTCTTACAGGCAATCACTCTTGATATTATTGCAATGGCCATTAAATTTCATCACTAGCGTTAGCGTGGACAAACTCATGCTGAAACTAATTGGTAATTACAATGGAATATATTTGAGGACAGGGGTATGTGTCTCCCTGGTCTCACCTTCTATCCTGACCCAGGACACCAGGAGCTGAGATTCTCTGGCATAGAACAGAACAGCAAAGCAGAACCCTGCAGAATGGGAGCAATGCTCCTGCTCTTTGGATCTCCACAGACCATGAATGTATTCAATTCTGGCAGACGAGCCTCTCACACTTATTTTGGAGACGGATGCTAAAGTGGGAGGTATATGAATTCTCCCATGAAAGTGTAAAATGACAGTTATTCCTTTTTATCTTTAAGAATCAGTCGCAGAAAATTCACAGAGCTTTTTATTTTTTATTTTCTCTCTGTAACCATTAAGATTTTATTAAATGTCTGTTATGTAGGAGTCTCCTCCTAGGCCAAGAGAAAGGTGGAAGCAAGGGCAAATTCTTGACCTCAAATACAAATCATCTCTGTAGATAGAGAAGGCACCTGTACTGGGTGATTTTGTGTGTCAACTTGACTCAAGCTAGAATCATCAGAGGAAGGAGCCTCAGCTGAGGAAATGCCTCCATAAGATCCAGCTAGAAGGCATTTTCTCATTTAGTGATCAGTGGGGGAGGGCCCAGCCCATGGTGGGTGGGGTCACCGCTGGGCTGCTGGTCCTGGGTTCTATAAGAAGGTGGGTTGAGTGAGCCATGGGAAGCAAACCAGTAAGCAGCACCCTCCATGGCCTCTGCATCAGCTTCTGCCTCCAGGACCCTGCCCTGTTTGAGTTCCTATCCTGACTTCCTTCAGTGATGAACAGTTCTGCTGAAGTGTCATGGTGTTTGGTCACAGCAGTAGAAACCCTAACTAAGATAGCGCCCATATGTGAAAGGGTGTGAGTACGAGTGGGAGTGGAGGGGTCTCCCCGGGAGTCAGGCAGTCCAAGACAGCTTCAGAGACGGACGCAAGAGAAACCTTGGGGATTGGGTGTCACAGCATACCTCAAGGTGTGTGTGTGTGTGCACATGTAAAAACACATGTATCTTGTAGATCTTGGGCCCTAGCAGTACTAAACAGTCACCACTGAGGTTTATCTAAGATTTTAATTGATGGGTATAAAAGCTATTCAAATTTTAGGTTTTTTTTTTTCTTGTGTCAGTTTCAGGAATTGATCAGGAATTTATTCACTTAAGGTGTCACAGTTACAGACACAGTTCCTAATGTCTTCTTATTTTTAGCATCATTACGATTTATGCTGCCTCCTTAGTTCTTCTGATGTTAGTGGTTTGTATTTTTTTGAGATGGGATTCTTAAGGTAACAGTTCTTTAAAAGATTTTAGTATTTTTTAATTTATTTGTGTGTGTGTGTGTGTGTGTGTGTGTGTTTGAGCATGTCTGCCTACCATGGTGTATGTTTGGAGGTCAGATTCCTTGTGGAAGTCAGTCCTCTCCTTCCACCCTCTGGGACCCCTCTCCCTTTCTCCCTTCCCCCACCTCTCTTATTGCCCCCCTCCCAACCAAGGACGCTTGCCTCATAGATCCCAGACCAGAACTCAAGCCTGGGTCTTCTCTCCGTGGAATCTTATCGTTCCCATTTTCTTGCAGTCAGTCCAGTACCATCTTTTCGACTTTCTCTTACCTGTTAAAAAGTATAGATGTCAGAACTTCTTTGCAAACCATTTGGTTTTTGTTTTTCAATTTCACAGCTGAGTTGCTTTCTATGGGACTCCAAAACCACATAATGAAAGATAAAATAATGTGTTTGTTTTATTCCTTTTCTTGCTGAAAGGTCTTGGCTTGTGGGATAAGTTAGCTTTACTTGGCAATTTGAGATAATCAAGAATTGAGGACTTGAATGGTTTTAATCTCTTTATCATTTTAATCTTTGCATGCAGAATTAAAGATGGCCATAAGTCATGGGCCACAGGCAAGACCGTTGTAATACATGTTTTTTTTTTTTCTAAAGAAAAACAAAAACAAAACAAACTGAAACAAAAAACCAATTAGAAGGCAGTACTGTTGGTAGAGTGAGATTTTTGGGAAACCTCTGAGATCTGAGTTAAATCCCACCCAAGCTACTTAGTCACTTGACCATTTTGACCTCCATTACAAAATGGAGATAATCCTGAGCTCCTGAAAGGATTGTTTTACAAACCAAATGCGATGATATAAGGGAAGTTTCTCAAAAGCAACAGTTGCTATTATTTATTCCTTATCAGGATTACCGAGGAGACTGGTGTGTGGAGGAAAACACACTAATATGATTTTAGTCAGATCCTTGCCCTTCCCCACCCCCTCGCTCCTTAAAATGTATCAGCAAGAGACTTGGCGTGAAAGTCTCAGAATGAACTGATAGGTTAGATGTTTATTTCCTTTGGCTGAGAGCCATGGCAGGTTGGTCTCTGCGTGAGCTCAGTGGTCAAGGGGATTGGTCCTGTGGTCAGGCCATCTGAGACACTCTCTAGCTCTGAGCATCTAAGTTTCATTTGCAATGTCTATGAGATGAGAATGATAATTTTGTTCATTTAAGATTAAGTTAAAATGAAATACAAGTCACCACATAGAATTGTAAACACGCTGCTTCACATTGGCCAGACGGGGAGGGGCCTGGTGTGAGCGGAGGGTGAACAGACCTTGCTGAGTCTTCTTGGACTCTGCGTGAACTCCCAGCCACAAGGTATCTATTAGCTTCTCTTCCATTTTAATTATATTTTTATTCTCTTTCCCTCCTCCCCCTCTTCTCTCTCATTTTATTTGAGACATGGAGCCCAGGCTGGCCTTGAACTTGATCCTCCTTTTCCTTGCCTAGTGGTGGGAGTACAGATGTGCGCTACCATGCCTAGCTCTTTATTTCTTAATTTTATTTATTTTGTGTATAGGTGTGAGAGTCGTGTGGTCTGTGCAATGGTATATGCATGGTGGTTGTGTAGAGGTCAGGGGAGCACAGCTGGTGCCTTGAGTACACATGGGGGTGCAGGTTTTGTTGGTTTTATGTGGCGCTTTTACCCTTCGAGGAAAAGTCACTAAGCATGACAAAACCCACTATCAGCGTTTATTAGGGAAGGAGGGACAGAAGAGAACGTGCTTAGACCTATGGGAGACATGGGGGGGGGGGGGGGGGAGAAGAAGGGGGAGGAGTCTGTGACCCGCTTTTTATGGATTTCCCTGCACATGCGCATAGGGGTTTAACGGGGCTACACCATGCACGCGCATAGATTGCGTGATCATGCTATGCTCAAATTACACGATCACACAGTGCACAGATTACGTAGGACATAAAGCCCTGGAATGACTAATCGTTTTGCCAGCGCATGTGTGGTCATGTAGCCGGGGGAGTAGTCAGGAATTCCGACAGGTCTGCATAGCCATGGCTGTGCAGAGGTCAGGGGAGCACATCTGGTGTCTGCTCTTTCACTCTCTGCCTTCTTCCCTGCAAAAGAGATCTCTCACGACTCGGGGTCTAGGCTGGTGTTCTAGGTCCAGTGATTCTCCTGTCTCCCCCTGCTCCCCAGCACTGGGGTTATAAATTTGTGTGACTACACCAAGCTTGTGTGTGTGTGTGTGTGTGTGGAGAGAGAGAGAGAACTTTAGTGCTGTGTGTATCAGACTACAGCAGAGACAACCACAAACGCACTTGTGTACTTCCTACATAGCCGCTGTATCCCAGCAAGCCCAGCTGATGGTCTACCGTCAAGTGCAGCTCGCCCATCAGTTCATTTTGTAATGGATCATTAAGAACATCCCCAAAACCAATGATCTCATCATTGCCCCTTAAAACATCTAGGGAGAGGGTTGCACTTGGAAGACATGGAAGACGCTGAGCCTGTGGCGCTACCTTGAGTTCCATTTTATACCTTCAGTGTGACAGACACTCAGATATTTGTACCAGGCTTTTCCTTTTAGGCCACCAAAACCAGCTTCCGAATCATGACACGGAGACTTATTATTAGTTTTGAATGCTCAGCCTTAGTTTAGCTCTTATTTGAATCTGTCTCTCTTTATCTGCATTTTGCCTCAGGGCTTTTTACCTTTCACTCTTTCCGTATATCTTACTTTCCTGCTGTCTCCAGTGTCTGACTGGCTGGCTGGCGGCTGCCTGGTTTCTAGCCTCAGGCAGGTCCCTTCCTTTCTTCCTCCTTCTCTTCTCTATTTATTCTCTCTGCCCCCCAGCCTCACCTATCCTTTCTCCTGCCTGGCTATTGACCATTCAGCTCTTCATTAGACCAATCAGATGCCTTAGGCAGGCAAGATGAAACAAATGCAACATATCTTTACATAATTAAACACACATCCTTACATCGTTAAACAAATGCAGCATACACAAATGTAACACACCTTTACACAGTTAAAGTAAACTCCACAGCAGAAACAAATGTAACCCATCTTTGCCAGTTAAAGTGATATTCCACAACAGATAGTCCTCAGTGTGGAAAAGTTAAGGTTGTCTTGGTTGAGCTAGAAAGTTTTTTGTTTTTTTTTTTCTGGTAATTCAGGAGGGTGATTGGGCAGAAGCTCATTTTTCACACAAGAAAAGCCTTTCTGGAGAAGATCATCACTCCTGATGAGCCCAGTTCTGAGAGCCCTGGGAGCAGAATACTTTCAGCTGTGACCCATGGCTTCTGACTTTCATCTTGGACCTGATATCCATGCTTATAGCTTTTAGTGTGTTTTATGGATGCTGGTGATTAGAAGTCAAGTCCTCAGGCTCTAACCTACGGAACCAGCTCCCCAGCCCCTAATTCTTTTTCTTTTCTTCAAGGCTCTTAAGAACTAGGAGGTTTCCTCCTTCTCCATTTCTCCTTTTCTTTGTGTCTCTCTCCCTCTCTCTGTCTCTTTGCCTCTCTCGCTCTGTGTATGTGTGTCTCTTTCTCTGTCTCTCTCCATCTTTCTCTGTCTCTCTTTGTCACTCTGTCCTTTGTTTCTCTCTCTTTCTCTGTTGCTCTGTCTGTCATACACTCTCTCTCTTTCTCTTTCCCTCTTTTTAACTTGTCTCCCTCCTAACAGCACCCTCTCCACTCCCCTGGCCCAGAGCTTGTTCTCTGGAAGGTGAACTACAGAGAAACATTGAAGTTGTCGTAGGTCAGTGCGGTAGGAGATACTAGTCAAGGCAGGCTGACTCTGGGCACTGGCCAAAGACTCACCTGTAAGAGGGAAAGAAAGGTTGTTGAGCTAGGATATGCAACCAGCAGAGAAGACAGAAGGGCACGGGGTGGATTCCAGAAGGAGTTTGTGGAAATGGTCATTATGGTAGAGAATGACTGTTTGGAGTAATCGTGAAGGTAATGGGGTTTCGGGAACGACGGCGTATGTCTGGATGTAATGATAGAGAAGTGCAGGGCTTTAGGGGGTCAATCATACATTCTGCTAGTGACAGTCTAACAAGAGGATGAAGAGGAAGCAGAAAGGTCTCAAAGGGTTTACTACCCAGAGGTCTCAGAAGTAAACTGTACTGGGCAGCTCTTCTGTGCCAGTAAGTGCCATATACATGCCACCTCACTTAATCCTGAGAGCAACACCATTGGGAAGTACTATTATTAAATCACTTGTAAAATTAAGCAAAATGCATTAAGCAACACATTGAAAATGTTGTCATAATAATTTGATAATAATAAAGTAGACTCCATTTTGAATCAATAGAAAGTATTTTGAATAGTTAACATTTCCATGCTCATATAAGAAGTCAGTGTTAGAAGTCCCTATCTTTTCATTCATTTTATCATAGATAATTTGCCTTTGGAATGAATCTGTGAAATAAATCCATTGATGATAACAAGTTCATAAGAAAATTATGACTCTGTACTTTGCTAGACAACAGTAGCTAAGTGAATAAATACAATTGACAAAGAAGGCTAGAAGGTGAATTTAGCATGAGCACAATTATTGGGAAGCTAGAATCCTATGCACTGTAAATGCCAATCTTGATACAAACTAAGTTGTTTATAATTGTTCAAATGAAGACTACATGCATAAAATAATCTTTTTTTTTTTTCCGTAGAATTTACCCCTTCTCATCCGTGACAATCTTCACAACTTGTCTTTCTTAGGATTTCTATTGCTGTGATAAAACACTATGACCAAAAGCAACTTGGGAAGAAAAGGGTTTGTTTTATTTACACTTCTACACCAGAATCCATCATTGAAAGAACTCAGTTCAGGAACTCGAGGCAGGAACTGAAGTAGAAGCCATAGAGGAGCGCCACTTACTGGCTTTCTCCTCTTCTGCTCAGCCTGCTTTCTTATACCATCCAGGACCACCTCCCCAGGAGTGGCACCACCCACAGTGGCCTGGGTCCTCCCACATCAATCATCCATCAAGAAAATGCTTCACAGGCTTGCCCATGGGCCAATGCTCTGGAGGCATTTTCTCAATTAAGATTCCTTCTTCCCAGATGGTTCTAGTTCTCATCAAGTTGACATAAAAACCAGCGAGCACACGATCTTATCTAGGTTCTTAGAAATCTGGGCCCAAGGAGTTTCCCTAGACCTCTTCAGGAAGCATATGGTTCAAAGAGCTCTTGCCAAAATTCTTTCACCAAACCCCAATGAATTCCTACTGATCACACATGGCAGCCTTCATAAGTCTCCAGTGGAATCGAGTCAGGCCATAGGGTGTTTACCAATTTAAAAAAAAATGGTCCAGATGTTTGGCCTGCTTTGGCATTGGCTCTTACCTTAATAAATAGTGCTATGTGAGAGTTGTCCCAAGGCATTCAGCATCACTGCTTCCACATGCTCTAGGAGATTCCACCATTCCTGTAGGCTTCTTTTTAACTGGATCCTTCTAGAAATGGTGGCTAGTATGACAAAGTGACATCAGACCTGGCTGGAGGCCAGCAGACTACCTACCCAATAGTAGCTTTCAGTCCTCTAAGTCATCACTCTGTTCTCACCTTCTCAAAACAGGTCACCAGAACCACCCGAGGACTCTGGAGACCCACAGAACAGTCATTTTCCATCTGATCTCGTAATTGTCAAGGATCAGCTCAACTCTAGCTCCTGTATAGAGTCCGCAGACAACGTGTCATCTGAGTTTCTGCCCCCACAACCCAGATCACGAGAGCCGTGTCTCTAGAACTTGCCTTTGCTTGGCTCAGTTGCCACAACACTACTCTAATTCAATTAGATGTTTCTTAAATTTTCCCAAGTGTTCCCCAAAACGGTGCAGCCAAAAGGTAACTCACAGCTCTCTCAAAGTTTCCCTTCGGAGACAAGTTTCCACAGCTACATTGCTGATTTCACGATGGGCAAAATCTTTCTCAGTTGCCTCTTTCTACCAGCTAGTCACACATAGTTTTCCTATTATGGATAGCTTGGTCCTTCTCTGAGGTTTTTCCCATTTCTTTCTTAGACAACAGTATCAATTACTGTAGCATCCCACCCTTGACCAGAGTGGAACGTGTAGATGGATAGTCCTTTCCAGTTGAGATTTCATTTAAGTCATATTCTTTTTTTTTATTTGAAAAAAACTTAATGAAGATATAATTACGTAATTTCCCCTCCTTCTCCTCCCTCCTACCCCTTCCATAACCACCCCTGCTCCCTCTCAAATTTACAGCCTCCTTTAATCGTTGTTACACATATACACGAATAAATATATAAATATAGCCTGCTGAGTCCATTCAGTATTACTTGTTAACCACTTGGGCTGGCGACTCAGTGATAACAAATCAGGGAGCACACCCCTGGGTCAGACTAATTTTCTCTCTCTCGGCAGCTGTTGAGAGAGTTCTCTCTCTTCATCTATGGGTGGGGCCTCAGGAGATTTCTCCCATCTATGTTAGGTGTCTGCTAATTGGTGTGGGAATCATTCAGGTCTTGATTAGGCAGCCATGTTGAGACTGCATGTGTATAGCCTCCTTGTCACAGCTAGAAGGAACAATCTCCCAGCAGACTTACTGATTCTCTGGCTCTCATCATCTTTCCACCCCTCTTCTGGGATGTTCCTGGAACATTAGGTGCAGGAATTGTGTTGTAGCTCTATCTGTTGTGGTTGGGCAACCCATAGTCAGTCGTTCTCTGCCTTTTGAGTAGCTCTAGCTTTTAGTAAAGGTCTCCATCTGCTGCAACAAAAGCATCTTTGATGAGGGGTGAGAGCTACGCTTACCTGTGAGTGTAAGGGTGAGTATGTTGAGTGAAATTAGAAAACATTCTTGAATAACTTCTTAGCTGATAACCCAACTCATCAAAAGCTGAGAATAGCTGCTTCCCTAGAGCCTCTTAGAGTGCATCTTGGCTCCCCACCCTAGAGCAAAGATCTGTAATATCTTTCTGTTGTCTGGCTCTAAAAGAACAAGACTCGGGAAGAGAAAGTTAGGATCTTATTCAATAGGGAACTTGGTGGAAGGTGAGGCTTATAGGTGGGGTTCATGCTCTGTGTGTTAATTTTTTTTATTTGTTTCAGTAAATGTTTGCAGTCCTTACGCTTCTGAGAGCATCGCACCGGAAGTTTTAATTAGGGCTGAGGGCAGATGAGTGGGAAGGTATGTGCTTAGTTTGCGTGCACAGAGCACCAAAAGAAATTTTAAAACGAAACAAAACTCTGTGAGACTCTAGCACCGTGACTATGAGTGTGCCGGTGCTGAGCTGGACTCCCTCATCAGAGACCGGCCCCTTTGGAGCTTTAACGAAAGAGGAAGTAGGTTTAAAAAAAAAAAAGGAAAAGAAAAAAGAGAAAACTGACAAGGACAGAGAAATATAGGGAAGTTCAGGTCTTTTCTCCTTCTTCATGTAAGGGTAGGAGGAAATAATACTAGCTTCTAAAGAGTCTCTCAATTCTATTTCTTTGGGCAATAGAGATGGAATCCTAAAACAGCAAAAGCCAACTGAACATAACCTCAAGTTAACACTATGGGGAGACTTTCCATTTGTGAGATTTCTAGACATAGTCTTAAGATCCCTTTTCTGGAGCATGAAAATAAATAGTTTTCCCTGTTTTTGTTTGCACCTGCCAATTCTTTCAAACCAAATTCTAGTGATTGATAAACCCGTGCAAGCACAAACCCGGAAATAACATAACAACGTAGCTAAGGGCAAACTTGAGAACGTTACCTGTCCTGTGCATTGTTTGGATCTGGGAGAGAATAGAAGCATGAACCAGCGGAGGAATGGATGTTGTGTTACAAGAATAGCATTAACAGGGAAGAAAGGTCACAAGCTCGGAGACTGTTA